>JAOTOL010001286.1:7500-155000 GCA_034440575.1 Imbricaverruca yamaguchii | reverse complement strand
GTCGCGCGTGATCTGTCGGCTCCAGTCAACGGCAGGGGTGCGGGTGGCGGACCGACATCATTGAGCCGCTGCGGCTGGGTTGGGGTGGGGACCGACCCCGCCGAGCGCCGCGGAACTGGCAGCAGCCGTCTACACCGGCGACACCTGCGCTGGCATACTGCCGTGTGGTTCCAGCAGCCGCCACCAAAGAGAACACTGAACACCACTGCAACACCACTAAACACTACTGAAACACTACTGAAAGACCACTGCAACGACACTAAGCACCACTAAGCACTCCTGCAACGCCACTAAGCACTACTGCAACACGGAGTGGGGTTGGCCGAGTGGTCAAGGTGTTGGGCTCCGGGTACCAAAGGACACTTCCCTCTGACTTGGGCTCGGGACATTTCTTGGGACATTTCCCAATCCCGCGGCCGACCGGCGAAAGTGTGGGCGACGCCATTAGCCGTGAATGTGCATAAAGTGCGTCGTGAGCCACCCAATAAACAAACAAACTACTGCAACACCACTAAGCACTACTGTAACACCACCAAACACCACTGCAACACCACCAAACACCACTGCAACAATGATGGACTAGGTGCAGAACACGGAAAATCAAACTGAGGTGAGCGCGGTCATTGTTTGCTGGTGCTGTCGATAACGTCTGCTGAGCTGCTTGCTATGCCGTAGGTTTCGGAAGTGTTCTCGAGTAATGATTGTGAGTCAGTTTGACAGTATAGGGAAATAACGGAACACGTCCAAGCGTCCTCCATCGATGGGAGTCGCGTCACACAGGTCGATTACGGTGGGCGTTCTCAGCTGGGCTGGCAGGGGAATTAGCGGTGCCACGCGTTGTCGCCAGTTGTCGCCAGTTGCCAGGGATGCCGCCGTGCTGTCCGGTGGTTAGTGGCTCTGTGCCGGTGGTCAGCAGCCAGTTGCCAGGGATGCCGCCGTGCTGTCCGGTGGTTAGTGGCTCTGTGCCGGTGGTCAGCAGCCAGTTGCCAGGGATGCCGCCGTGCTGTCCGGTGGTTAGTGGCTCTGTGTCGGTGGTCAGCAGCCAGTTGCCAGGGATGCCGCCGTGCTGTCCGGTGGTTAGTGGCTCTGTGCCGGTGGTCAGCAGCCAGTTGCCATGGATGCCGCCGTGCTGTCCGGTGGTTAGTTAGTGGCTCTGTGTCGGTGGTCAGCAGCCAGTTGCCAGGGATGCCGCCGTGCTGTCCGGTGGTTAGTGGCTCTGTGTCGGTGGTCAGCAGCCAGTTGCCAGGGATGCCGCCGTGCTGTCCGGTGGTTAGTGGCTCTGTGTCGGTGGTCAGCAGCCAGTTGCCATGGATGCCGCCGTGCTGTCCGGTGGTTAGTTAGTGGCTCTGTGTCGGTGGTCAGGAGCCAGTTGCCAGTGATGCCGCCGTGCTGTCCGGTGGTTAATTAGTGGCTCTGTGCCGATGGTCAGCGGACGCCGAGAGCCGCACTCAGTTACCGCCAATTGCGGGGAGCCACGCCAGTTATCAGGAGTCGCCGTGACAATTTGCCGGGAGTAAGGGTGGCGGTCGAGACCGGGCACTGGGTGGCACTGGGACTGGGCGCTGTGATGTACCGGGACCGGGGACTGGGAGGTACTGTGGTCGGGCACTGGGAGATGCCGGGACCGGGGACTGCGGGTTGGGATGTACCGGGCCCGGGGACCGGAAGGTACTGTGCTCTGGCGCTGGTAGGTACTGTGGTCGGGGACTGGAGGGTATCGAGACTGGGGGGCTGGTGGTATCGGGGCCGGTTCCAGCGGTGCCGCGGCAAGATGAAGACGCGCCGTCTGCTGGTGTTGAGCAGGCCTCCTGGCATCTGGCCCGGCGCACCAGAAGCGATGTCGGCGCTGACGAAGGGACAAGACCACGCGGAAGTATTGTCTTCCCACGCAACGCTGTGAGCAAATGTTAAAATGGCTCACAGCTACGCTGAGATCAGCTGACTTGAGTAGATGTTCCAGGTGGCGGCGTGGGCTGATTCACCGCTGATAACCCTGCAGTCGTCACTGCTAAGCCCAATGCTGGACTACAGCAGTGGCGAGCGTAGGCAGGGGGCTGGGGCAACCGGGCCGTGTCCCGCAAGAGGGAGATTATTGCTGAAATTTGCACTAAAATGACATTTAGCGAAGTCTACGAAAATTGTGTTAGATAAATATCGTCTAAGCTTATGGTAACTCGAGCATACCCTACGAATGATACATGTTATAATCTGATTACATTTTTCAAAATCGGATTTTAAGATATCCCCAAACCGTTTTTCTCGAACTGGGATATTTGTTTTGCATTGCCTCCAAGCCAGGCTTTTGGATCTGCCTCTGGAAATCAGCACTGTGCCTAGCACCCTCGTGACTAGCACCCTTGTGACTAGCACCCTTGTGACTAGCACCCTTGTGACCAGCACCGTTGTGACTAGCACGGTTGCATGCCCTATCATTGTTTACAACGATTAATTTGAATTATGCACGGAGTCCACCTTTCGTTCCAGCTAAAATTCACCGTTCTCAGAGAGAACGAGTGCAGAAGTGATTCGCTGACGCCTGTCTGATTTCGTATTTGGCGTTCGTGGGAGTGCCAAAAACCACAACCTTGATGGAAAATAGTATCCAGAACGAGACTGTATTTAAAAAGAGTATACTATTGCTTGATTGTACTACAATTGTTCGGTGAACATCACAGGTGATTGTTGCAGAATGTTTTGCCTTCAGATGCATTTCGCACCCTGCCTGCCCGCCCTGGAAGGTCTCCAGAGGTTCTTTTTTAATCCCATTGTGCAAAATAACCGAGGAATGCCGCAATCTGACTTCGGTTTGTGTATCAATTACGAACGATATGGAAACCAGGTTGGTTCACTTACCCTTTTCACTCATATGTAAATGTGCGCTGTATGACAGAAGTAGTCGATGTGCCCCTAAGCCCTAATAACCAAGCACTTGCATGCAAGTTGTGTTGTAATGTACCGTCAAGTGAAGTCAGAGTATTACGCCAGAATTAATTTAGCATTGCAGGAAATTTCGTGGAGTGTATGCGGCGAATGTTGGTTATGTTAATTATTGGGCAAAACTGAAGTAATACTATATAACCCACAGGATAAGTGTCGCACGTTGCTCATTGTATCACCCAAGAGCCAAAAGTGTGAATTGGCGGCCGTTACCGCTTCGGACGCATCCCTTCTGCCAGCGCAGCGCGGCCGTTCCCCCGCGACGTGCCAGCAACTCGTGGACGGGCTGGCCACATATGGAGAGTTGCGGTCAACGTCAGACCACTGACGACACGTTCCGATGATTTGCCACTACCGGGCCGCCCGGCTGCCACCGATCAGACGCCCCCCCCCCCCCTCCTCACGGCGGCGCGAGCAGGCCCGCAGCGGCCGTCGACACGACGCGAGTGGCACGGCCGATGCGGGCGTGGCGGCCGGCCGCTGGCGGATGGCGTGCTGACGCGAGCCGCCGCCGGCCGCTGACGCACGAGTGCGTCGACTCCCCTCGGCTGCCGCCCTGGTGGTGGTGGTAGTGGTGATGACGCCAGCCGGTGTCGCAAATGTCGCTGCCGGAAATGGCCCGCCCACACCGGGAAATGAAGCCGACCTGCCGGCCGAAAATACCGCACGAAAAATGGCTCACATCGTGGGGAAAGTGGATGCGATTTGCGTGTTCCTTGGGGTGACTACGCCTGGTTCTTGGGTGCATCGGATGTGCTGAGGTACGGGTGGGCTAGCTTTTTCTCGCATTATCTGCCTGCATCGATCACCTCAAGTGCCCCACACCGACTTCCTTAAACACTCGCTAACGGCTGGGGCTCGATTAGCACGTAAACCTCCTCTATAGATATTTGTCGGTGTTTATATAGCCGCTTACCGAAGCTGCAACGAAACTTGGCCCCTTTATCCTGGTTAATTTGACCAGGATAAAAATGCTCTTCGGTCAGATAAGCTATGAAGCTGGACGCCATGCATCTATTCGACTGCATGGCCAGTTTTTTATATTGCCAATATTTCCTGTTTGCCTTGACTGATGCATGGGGACAGCTGTATGATTCTCATCCTGATATGGCATGGCATGTGGCCACCATTTGGTACCAATCAACATCATGAGTCGCCCTACTAACTTTGATGTGAAGAACGTTTTGTAGCTATTGAAATACCCTTTGATGCGTGTTATACTTCGAGGAAACTGATTTTCCGTAGGACTTTTTATGCTGTTAACTTAGTCCTTCAAATAGTTCCAACAAAGGGGTATGACCTTCCGTAGCCTGTTATGACGACTCTTGGCCTCTTTTGTTAACTCATTTTCTTCGCGTAAGTGAGCTATGTCCTAACCTGATGGATTTTGATTATCGTTTTCTGCGCATGTCAAACCTCTACTAGCAATTTCTGCGTCAATTGTTGCAATTATGGTAATTAGTTAAGTTCTCGTCTATCTTCCTAAGTTTTGCGATAGGGGCGGGATGGCTGAGTGGTTAAGGTGTCGGGCTATGGGTACCAAAGGTCCCGGGTTCGACTCTAGCGCCACTCAGGACATTTCCCAATCCCGCGGCCCACCGGCGAAGCAGTGTGGGCGGCGCCATTAGCCGTGAATGTGCATAAAGTGTGTCGTGAACCAACCAATAAACAAATCAGTTTTGCGATATATGTAATCTCCTGAAGCATCATTGGTCACACGAAAGAGTTCCAAGGATATTTCCGAAGACTGAAGAATCAGGCTAACTATTATTAGCGCTTGAACATTTCAGATTTCCAATTAGTTCCAGAGGTCTCAGAGGGACGGGATCGGCCGTAGCTTCCTTCCTCTTCCCTTATCCTGTCGTGGGTGACGAAGTACTCAGGTAATGCCAAGGAGAGGTCGTAGCTGTGGAATTCCGCTGCCCACATGCTTGTACTCAACCACGACTTGTATGTGAATCTCTAGATTTCCACCACACGACCTGGATTCTGGTAATCCTCCGATGTTGTCGTATTCGGACATCTACACAACACTGCCGAACCACACCAAGCCCAACTGGACCAAACCAAACCCAAGCACACCACATCACACCACACCACACCACTGCTGAACCACACCAAACCCAACCACACCACACTACTGCCGAACCACACCAAGCCCAACTGCACCACACCACTGCCGAACCATACTAAACCCAACCACACTACACCAAGTCCAACCACACCGCACCAAACCTAACCACACCACCCCACTGCCGAACCCTGCGGTACTGTTGAAGGTTCTCTGACCTCGGAACTGTCAGCGTTGCGTTCGCTTGTGACTGTCAGCGTTGGTCTCATCGATGTCATCTAGGTGCGATGATGCTGTGCTGTAAATTATCCTTTGTTTCTTCATCAGGGTTTGTGCCAACAGTTTGAAATTTTGCACGGACTTTTGTCAGTGAGATACGATCCTTTTGCCAATTTAGGACAGGTTAATGTGTTCTTATCCCAAAATCGGCTGTAGGGAGCTGAAGTTATCCCCCTGTGATTTCACCGAAACTATCACTGTTGACGATCAGAAACGCGTTGAAATATACACATAACTACCTCTTCACCAGATTCCAGGTGCCATCCTCTGCTATGCCAGCGTCGTGGAGAGCGATCTCGATGGCGAGTCATGGTAAAGGTGCGATATACCAATACTCGTGATTCAGATATCTTGAATGACGTTGATGGGCTGAAATATGTTACATAAGAGGTAGTTGGAAAAGTCTTGTCTAGCTATGACTTAATTCAAAACATATGAGGTAAAATATACAAGTCGTTCGTTTTGGGAATGCCACGATAGTTTTGTCTTGTCGGGAAAATGTAATTGTGTCGAAGTTTAAAAGTCTGTGACATGTGTAGCACGATGGTTATTTCTGCTATATGACCTTCGCAGTCAATGCGCCCCTAAACTACACTGGTTATTTTCCTGGGTATCCGTACGGATTGGGCAAGCTAGATGCATCAGTAGCAATTGACCTTCCTTTACCTGACCTGGTACGACTTGAAATATTTCAACCGATACCTATTTCTAATCTGAACTGAGTCACTTGAGTAATGATGGAAGCCCTTGGAAATGTATTTTGCTTAATTCACTTGAACGCCAAGTAATAAACGTTGCTGCAATGCGGGCATGTCATCTTTGGTGTGATGGTGAGGGTTGCTGTGGTCGCATCGACAAGTTAATAGACCATGGATTATTAATTACCGTACAATTCATATGATCACCTGACTTGATTTGGAGATATGGTGGGAGGTAAGTCGGGGACGAGTAGTCTAGGGGCAGGTTGCCCGTCTCACAATCGAAAGATTGTGGGTTCGAGTCTCACCTGTCGCTACTCTTCGCCTGCGGCCAATCGGCCTGGGAGATTGGCGACGCTACATGACTCGACGGTCGATGTGTCGTAAAACCAATAACAAACCGAGGGAGGTGAGTCACAGCATACCAACCTGTCACGGGTAGCTATGTTATACAGCATAGCTACTGGTATATAACCGCCCCGGCAGCACTGTTGGTTAGAGCGCTGGACTGCACTGATCTTCCCTGTCCCGGCAAGACATGGTTCGAGTCGCTTTGCGCCCTCGCATTTAGGTCAGGCTAGGAAGGTCAGTTGGCAGCTGGCCCGATAAGGCCGGGGACGAGCTACTGCGACGGCCGTGTCGGTGCATTGGCGGCACGTTCGATATTCCCGGTAAAAATTATGCCGTTCAACTGGAATTCATTGATTGTGTGGAAGGGTCAGGCTTCACGCAACAAGGTACCCTGGTTCACAATGCTACCCTAGCAAGAATTCGGACAAACATATATACATATATATAATATGTGTGTATTTATATTTATATATATTTATATATACTCAAGCCGGCGGCGGACTGGTTCGAACTAATTCCTAGAATGCGCGAATCTTCAGCTATGAAGTAAAGTAAGATCCCATGTTCTGCATGACATTGCTGGCAATCTGTGCTGGACTTTTCCAATCAGAAAGCTGATGCTCCGTTTGCTTGAAAGCGACACTAAATGTTTGCAACATAAAATTCAGTTATTCTGAGAAATGCCTATCAGGTGACGGAAGGATATAATGCAATGTAACGTAATGCAATGTATTTCGGATCTTCTTGAGCAGGGTTTTTCAGCTTCCGTTACAGTAGTGCACTAATGCGCGGCACAAAGCATCATCGCGAACGTACACGGTAGTAGCAAGTGGCATTATAGTGTTGAGGTAAACGATGTTTCGGAAACCAGAAGCTAGGGCTCGGACATGCGCAGCATAGCGGAAAGCCAACGTCTGAATACATTGTAGTCACCTGAGTTCCTCACGTGTGCAGGCAGATGTTTCCACGTTCTGCAAGCTCGCGGTATGAAGAAGCGGCTCGCGGATTATCTGTGGCCTCGTGGTGCCCCGGGCTCACCGTTAGCCGTGGCCCCGGTGCTTCGTTGCGATGCGGTTGAGCGACATTTCCGTTGATCGCGAACGCGTTCTGGGCCATTTCTGATTTTGAAAACTGAGTGAGCATCGGCCTCGGATATGAAGTTCCCCAATTTGAGCCATCCTAGTTCTTTCAACGTTGGCGACACATGATCCCGGTAGTGCAAGTCGGCGACAATCCATGCACCGAAGTTTAGGCATTTTGAATGTTCTGTTTTTGGGCTCTGCTACAGCTTCCAGTGGCAGACACACATTATCTTATGTGAGGAAACGCAAGTGCCTTAATTAGCACTCGTCTCGTAACGTGAGAAACCGTATGACGCAGTCCAGCGAGTCAAATAAGTATGCGGTTACACATACTCACAACAGTAGATACATCCACATGCCATGGCAGGTGCGAGTCAGTTTTCACACCAAGTAATTTCACAGACGTTGTGGGTACTATTCCCAACCCGCCCAGACGAACAGAGCACTCCACAAGCTATGCTCTCTGGAGATTGGGAATAACCATCTCAGTTTTGGAGAGATTTGCTTTTAATCAATTTTGAATGAACCAATTAAAGGATGCAACGACAAAAAGGATAGCAGAACCTTCTTCGCCCCCGTAATACACACACAACGCCAGTTGTGGTGGTTGCATGCCTTTTTATATACTGCCTTATCGGATCTAAGACAGATTCCATTATGTGAACCTGCAGGAGCTGTATGTACCTTCCAAACTATTTTTATTTTTTGGTATGATTGGTCTCAGACCTTCTGTTCTCAGCCTTGTGTCCTTGAAACAGCACAATAGTGATAGATGTCATAGGTCCGAATATCGGAAGCACCCTTACACTGCTAACATCCGGCTAGCTGCAAGCCCCTGCTGTCACTGGCATGTCATCAGCACTTTCGAGAATGATGTGAGCGGCATACACATTCACCACACTGGATTTTGTACCGCAGTTGAAGACCACAATCTGGCAGTTGACGATGTAAATTCTATGGAAAAATGGCCGCAGAATTTGGAGACTAGGTTGCGCGAGACCCTGCGGTCTGAATCAGCACTCTCGTTTCACACTGTACTGGACGCGGTGGTCTCGAGCTTTTCCACTGATCTTGCCTGTGTTACCACTGTACCGTCCAGCTATCAACAGAATTTCGTTAGCCGATGTGAACGTGTAGCTGAAATAGCACGTGGCCGGGTTGACTGAACTTCACAGCTGCCGCCGGTGTGACTAACTGTCACCAGTGGCTTCCTGGCCCCCAAACCGGTGGTAGAACTATCTCAGAGATCTTACCACTTCAGGCGCAGTCCTCTTGCGCACTTCCAATCGTAGTATCCCCAAATGTATTCCGTGGATCCCGTATGCAGATTGGTAGCGAGGAAGGGGGAGCATGGAAAGGCGCGGGACTGATTACCCGCATTAATGCACCCTTTCATGCGGCCCGATCGCCTCGACTGTGGTTGATGTGTCTGTGCTGTGCCTGGGAGTAATGAGCAAGGCACCACTGGGTGGGAGGGAGATGCTGGGAACAGTGGCGCCTCCCAGGCAGCGACCTGCTCCCCACCGGCAGCAGGGGACCACTGAGTGGGAGGGACTCGGAACAGTGACGGCCTCCCAGGCAGCGTCTGGGTATTGCTCCCCACCGGCGGCAATTGGTCACCTGTTGTCGCTGCAGTGGTGCTGGTAACACACCTGCGTTACAACAGTGCTGACGCTTTCCGACATGACCTATACCACCCAGTGGGACGGGCACGTCACCATTTTTGCTTTGCCTCTTGCGTCAAACCAATGGATATTGCATGGGAGTAGTCGATTCAAGTCCGTGTCCGTGTCACCAGTGGCCGGTGGGGACCGTGACGTCCGTGTCTGTGTCAACCAGTGGCCGGTGGGGACCGTGACGTCTGTGTCACCAGTGGCCGGTGGGGACCGTGACGTCCGTGTCTGTGTCACCATTGGCCCGTGGGGACCGTGACGTCCGTGTCACCAGTGGCCGTGGGAACCGTGACGTCTGTGTCACCAGTGGCCGGTGGGGACCGTGACGTCCGTGTCTGTGTCACCATTGGCCCGTGGGGACCGTGACGTCCGTGTCTGTGTCACCAGGCTCGATCGTATCACCGAACGGCATCAGCCCGGCCACCCTGACCACCATCAAGGTGGAGAACTCGTCCGTCAACTACTACTGCAGCAGCTACACACCGCCGGCGCCTGACCACCACGGCATGCTCGTTTCGGGAGCCTACTGTGAGAACCGCCAGCGTCACACCGTGTCACACAGCCGCCGCAGAGTGTAGCGCAGATTCAGCCACACGTCCCGCTCCTCTGATGGTGCGGGCTTCTAATAAAAATTATGTCTGTCTTAATCAGTGGCAGTCTCCCTGCTGGCGATAGTCCGGCCCGCCCGGTGGTGAAAGACTCATGTCGTGGTGGGGCAATTACGGGCTCCGGTGTTTTGCTCCATACGAAATCCGGTACCAAGACGCTTTGATGAAGGAGGCTCACTGTCCCAATGATAGCACTGCGTGGTTGGTGTTGCGTGATGTTGACAGATCGCTAATAAGCATGGCTGTGGTGATCGAATGAAGCTTCAGAAGCATCGGTATACATAAAGACATAAAGACATAAAAGATTAGTGCAACTATGAGCCACAAGGGCCCTTCTTGGTTGCACTCTGTACACTGAACCGGTTGCCCACCAAATCTGTCAATCAGCCCTCCCTGTAATACTGAACAGCAAGCCCTCTATTCTTATAATGGTTGCCTATGCTGTTTTTAAAGGTGTTCAATGTGCTGCTACTGACAATGTTTTCTGGCAGCTGGTTCCAGTGTTCTACTACCCTGTCGGTCAAGAAAGTCTGCCTTAACCTTGTTCTGCTGTGGTTAACTTTAATTTTGAATTCATGACCTCTAATTGTATCATTTCTGTTCAATTCAAACATTTCCCCAAGATATCCCCTCTCCAGACCATGGACAAATTTAAAGACCTCGATGAGATCTCTCAGCCTTCTATATCTAAGTGAAAACATATTCAATTTCTTCAACCTTTTCTCATATGCCAGGTTGCTTATGCCATTAACATTTTTGTAGCCCTCTTTTGTACTCTCTCTAAGAGCCAACATTCTTTTTCATAGCTGGGAGACCAAGCTTAGATGCACGATTCCAAATGTGGCCTGACATATGCACAGTAAAGCTCCCTGATGACTTCCTCACTTCTCTATGATACATTCCTATTTATTGCCCCGAGCATTCTCAGTGCCTTCTTCCTGGCTTCCATGGTCTGTTCTGATGCCTCCAATTTTGTGTTTAGAATAACACCTAAATCCTTCTCTTGTTGAGTCACTGATAGCACTTGGCCACCCATCAAGTATGGAGCCTTCGTATGCTGCTTACCTACATGCATGATTTTGCACTTATGAAAATTACATTTAATTTGCCATTCTTCGGACCACTTCACAAGTTCGTCTAGGTCTTTTTGCAGCGAGATATGCTCATCTTGACCTGTTATTGCCCTAAAGACCTTCAAATCGTCCACAAATTTCAAAACTTTACTGCTTAGGCCACTTTCAATGTTATTTACAAATATAATGAACAGTAGTGGCCCCAGTACTGACCCCTGCGGTACTCCACTAAGAACATTTTGCCAAGATGACTGCACCATTTAGCATCACTCTTTGCTGTCTATCTGAAAGCCACAACTCTACCGATTTTAAGATGCTACCTGCAATACCATGGGACTGAAGCTGCATCATTAACCGTTTATGGGGTACCTTGTCAAAGGCCTTACTAAAGTCAAGATATGCTACATCAACCTGATTTCCCTGATCAGATTGTTCTGTGGCGAAGTTCAAAAAGTCCAAGAGATTTGTGAGACACGATCGTCCTTTTCTAAACCCATTGAGTATCTTGAATCAATCTGCTACCTTCCAGATAACTAACTATTCTATCCTTGATAATTGCTTCGAGTACCTTGCAGACTAGGGATGTGAGACTTACTGGCCTATAGTTTTCAACTTTCCCTCTTTCTCCTTTCTTGAAAATAGGAACTACATTTGCCCTTTTCCAATCGGTTGGAATTTCATTTTGTGAAACTGATCTACAAAATATACTAAGTGGAAATGCCAGTTCCTTTTCAGCTTCCCGCAACACCCTCGCATAAATTTCATGAGGTCCTGCTGCCTTCTTTGACTTTATTTTCCCGATATGAATGTAAACAACATTACTATCAATGAAATCAACATCATTTATCAGATCACACGTCACTGAACTATGGTGTACTGTCGGCAGATTGGTCATATTTTCCAATGTAAACACTGATTTAAACTGCTTGCTCAGCTCCTCAACCATCTCGCTATCCTCACCGAATGTAGTCCCGTTTACTTCCAGTGGATCAATTGTGCTAGAGATTTTACTCAGCTTGTAGAGACTAAAGAACTTTTTACTGTCCCCATTGCAGTTTCTAGCTAAATCCAGTTCTTTTGCTCGCTTTGCTGCTCTGGTTTTTTCCTTCACAGTGTCTCTAGCTTTTCGATACGGCTTTAGATTAACGACATTTGAAGCTTCTTTAAAGACTCTAAATGCAGTTTTCTTAGCCTTAATTGCTTTTATCAAGTCTGGTGTAAGCCATGCTGGCTTTCCTACCCTTCTTTTGCGTCTTTGCTTTTGGGGACATGTCTAACCTGAACTTCCTTCAAGTAAGATTTGAGCTTTTCCCACATTTCACTGGCATTTAAATTGGAGAATTCTTCTTCCCATCTGATGGCACTTAAAGCCGATCTCATGCAGTCAAAGTCTGCTCTGTTGAAATTTGGAATTTGGAATTGGGAAGGGTGTACATGCGTGTACGCTATATACGCGCACACGCATGTACACCCTGAGTGCTGAATATACCGATACCGATATCAGAAGCACCGATATACGCATATATACGCCTTCTGATATACGCATCGTTATATACGTTTCGATGCATCAATGGGGAGGAAGTCTTATTCTGCATCCGCTTTTAAGTAAAGAAAATGTGAGGAAAGAAACGTTGTGACCTATTTTATAGAGCAGCTTTTCCGTCTGTGATTACAACTCTAAAATATTGCCAGGATTCGGTTTCACGTGCAGGTATCAGTTTTCCATCTCGAATCCGGCCGGGTGGAATCCACTTCTGTCAGTTATTCGGAGACATCTCGCGACGACCGAACGCGGATGAGCCCACAAAATTGTATGAAGATCTTCATTGTCCCCAAGCAAGAGCCCCGATTCGCCAATAATTCACGAATCTGCGAAAGTGCGAATCTACATGGCGCCAATTGACTGGATTCTCGTAGATTCTCGTAAATTCTCCTGGTTCACGAAAATTCCTAACTGACAAATCGTAGTTTCGTTGGTTTGTAACAATCGTTGGTTTTGGCTAATGCCCACTACTGCTGTGTGTGACATGAAAAATGACACTGGGACTGACCAGACTGTGCGTATTGCGTGCCAGTGTTCCAATAATGCCGTGAAGGTGACTCCGGGCTTAACGGACTGTGTTTATTGCGTGACAGCGTTCCAATAATACCGTAAAAATGACTCCGGGCCTGACAGACTGTGTTTATGGCGTGACAGCGTTCCAATAATACCGTGAAGGCTAATTTCGAGTGTAGGTTATTAGGTGAGATTTGATCACGATTGGCTACCAATCTCGGCCTGTCGCCACTGTGCTGATATTGTGAACATCAGTGATGTCACGGCCTTGCCTGCAACGCAAATGCGTTGGACCTGGCCACCTGGATGCAAAGCTTGTGAGTTGCATCCACAGCAGATGATCTAGCGCTATGTGGCCTACATCCCATTGCGTTGCACCTAGATAACTGGATATAAGCCTTGTGAACTGCATCCACAGTAAAAGACTTAGCGTGGCGTGGCCTACATCCTACAGCATTGCACCTGGATACTTGGATGCAAGCCTTGTAAACTGTATCCACAGCAGACAACCTAGCGCTACGTGGCCTACATCCTACACCAATGCGTACATGAAAAAAGACCCAAGACCTCCGTCCCTCAATCAACGTTGCACCATAAGTTCCAACGAAACTATTCACCCCATTGTTTTACTATGGCCCCAATATGTTCAGGATCACATGCTCGTAGGCCGATTCGGCATCTACCACCAGGTACACCTGTTGGAAGCATAATTGTTTTGATGAGGATAATCTAAGACCTAGTGGCATCAATCATACCCGTTCACCCCAATGCCTGTTCCCTTACTGTACAACTTATAATGAACAACATAACACCATTAAACCTGATTTATTTACTCATCTACATAGTTCTAGAGAACTCTAAGAGAACTTATCGACACCATTGCGTTCCCATGACCAGGTTCGTCGACATCACATATACGAAGGCGAGTGTTGAATCCACTGTCATGCATACCTGCTGCTAGCATAATTATCAATTTATAAGCATAATCTAAGACACCTACTCGTATCAATCGCACTATCCACCCCTATCCCCCTATTGTACAACTCTATATGATTAAATGAGATTATGGGATCTAAAATATTTCCGCCATATTTGTTCGTACATGCATTGAGGTACTCTTCACTACATAACAAGGCAACCTATTATATTTATCAACCACCCTTTGATTGAAATCTTGTTGGCTTTAATTGTCGTATGATGTAAGAGTATGGCTTATCTAATGCGTCACAATGTAACGGTCTACTGCATGTGCCACAGTGCAGGATACTAACGCACCACAAAATAGTCCAGCACCAAAGATAGCCATTTCAATGATGGGTCTAATTATAATATATTCGCGATTTTCAGCAGTGTATATGTTCGCATTTGTCTGTTCCTACCGTGCCCACTGTCAATCACTGTACCGGTGGTCAGGCGACCCCTGTCTGTTTGGCTGTACCGGGTGACCCCTGTCTGTCGGCCCGTACCGGTAGTCAGGTGACCCCTGTCTGTTGGGCTGTACCAGTGATCAGGTGACCCCAGTCTATCTGGCTGTACTGGTGGGCAGGTGACTTCTGTCTCTCCGCAGCCGGCAGTGGCGGTTTGGCCATGCCGCGCGCCTCGCACAGTCCGGCCGCCGAGCCGCGCGTCAAGCGGATGCGGCGCCTCAGCTCTGACGAGGAGCGGGAGCGCCAGGCCGAGATCGGCTACTACGGCCAGTCGCCGGTGTCGCTGGCGTCACAAGCGTCGTGGCATGCCGACGTCGACCACAGCACTCTGGGTGAGTGCTGGCGCGGCGGCATCACTAGCTAGTCACCGTACAGGGCCTCCGGTCCGGCCTCGGTCCGTCGATAGCTAGTCGGCGTACAGGGTCGCCGGTCAGCCTCGATTTGTCGCAAGCTAGTCACCGTACAGGGCCTCCGGTCCGGCCTCGGTCTGTCGCTAGCTAGGTCACCGTACAAGGTCGCCGGTCAGCCTCGGTCGGCGGCGTCGCTAGCTAGTTACCGTACAGGGTCGCCGGTCATCCTCGGTCCGTCGCTAGCTGGTTACCGTACAGGGCCTCCGGTCGGCCTCGATCGTGTGGCATGGTGTGCAGACTGGCTCCTGCAACCCGTGTGCCACTCTGTATCTCTCGTTCTTTCTCCCTCTCCCTCTTCGAGACACACATACGCACATGCACACACACGCACTCGCACAGTCTGTCTCCTCCCACCTGCCTCCCTCTCTCTCTCTCTCTCTCTCTCTCTCTCTCTCTCTCTCTCTCTCTCTCTCTCTCTCTCTCTCTCTCTCTCTCTCTCTCTCTCTCTCTCTCTCTCTCTCTCTCTCTCTCTCTCTCTCTCTCTCCCTCTCTCTCTCTCTCTCTCTCTCTCTCTCTCTCTCTCTCTCTCTCTCTCTCTCTCTCTCTCTCTCTCTCTCTCTCTCTCTCTCTCTCTCTCTCTCTCTCTCTCTCTCTCTCTCTCTCTCTCTCTCTCTCTCTCTCTCTCTCTCTCTCTCTCTCTCTCTCTCTCTCTCTCTCTCTCTCTCTCTCTCTATCTCTATATATATATATATATATATATATATATATATATATATATATATATATATATATATATATATATATATATATATATATATATATATATATATATATATATATATATATATATATATATATATATATATATATATATATATATATATATATATATATATATATATATATATATATATATATATATATATATATATATATATATATATATATATATATATATATATATATATATATATATATATATATATATATATATATATATATATATATATATATATATATATATATATATATATATATATATATATATATATATATATATATATATATATATATATATATATATATATATATATTTTTTTTTTTTTTTTTTTTTTTTTTTTTTTTTTTTTTTTTTTTTTTTTTTTTTTTTTCTTCTCTTTTTTTTTTTTTTTTTTTTTTTTTTTTTTTTTTTTTTTTTTTTTTTTTTTTTTTTTTTTTTTTTTTTTTTTTTTTTTCTCTCTCTCTCTCTCTCTCTCTCTCTCTCTCTCTCTCTCTCTCTCCCCTCCCCCTCTGGCCACGCTGGACTCGCCGGAGTGTGTGCGTTTGTGTGTGTGCCTTTGTGTGTGTGAGTGCGCGCGCGACCTCAGCCACTAACGTGTGTGCCCCTCTCCTACAGCCGCCGCCGCCCTTCCCCTCGTGCGCACCCCCTCGTCGGAGTCCTCAGGCCAGGAGCACCGGCCGGCAAACAGTCCGCACCACAGAGAAGGTAATTACCGCCCAGCTCCGAAGTGGTCCGCACCACCCATAAGGTAATTAACTGTCAATCCCTCAAAAATTCCGCGCCACAGAGACTGGAGTGATTTGTTTAGGTAGTCCACGCCAGAAGAGGTAGCTGCCGCCAGGATAATATTTCCTGCTTTATTCCACAACTGTGCAATAGCATAATTTCACTGGAATGAAGCCAGGTAGCAGGAATACTTGGCGAAACCCAAAGGCCTTGAGGATTTCATTAATCGATGTTAGTCAGCTCTTGGTCAAGCATTGCTGTTTATCCGAACAGCAGGAATATGACCATAACGTCTGGGTGACATATCCACACATGTGGGTCTTTCCGTTCACGGTCCACTTCTCAGTCCCGAACATTGGCCACCACAGATGAGGTAGCGGTCTCCCTCGGTTACACCGTGGTGCTGTCTTCATTCACTCCTTCCGTGAATGAAGACAGCCCCACGGCCGTTCAACGACGGCCGAGCGCAGCTCCAGCTCATCATCTCCCGCACAGGTATCAACCTCAGTCGGTCCAGAGCGCCCAGACAAGCCGACCCCTGTCCCGCCAGGGCATGTGCTGTTTGTAGACTGGAGACAGTCTGCCTCGTTCACCTGGTCCCGGCCCGACCTCCTGCCGCGCGCCGCTTGCGTCAGTGTCTGGCACGGTCACTGGCCGACAGGTCAGCAGTCGGTGTGCCGTACAATCCCAGCAGTATGTAGCCAGTGTGTGTGTTTTCTCGTGATTACACGTGCATACTGGACGGCTGCCGAGCCAGCATAACCTGTGTGTCACCCGTGCTCGGTGTACGGTCGTGCTCCTAGCCGCCGGCGTGCTCAGGTATGGACAGGGTGGATGCTGTGTGCCGAACAGTGTCATTGGGCTGGACTTTACTTGTATGGGGTTTAACGGTGCAAAGAACACGGCTTAGCGTGAACTGCACCAAGCGGCAATAGTTGTCATGTCACGGCTCACTGCGATGTATCCGAACCAGACCCCAACATTTCATGCAAGGGCCGCGAGATGTTTCTTTCATTACTCCAGACGTACATTTGACGAGGGTTTCTATACTATAGACAAGACAATGATCAATTAAGCGATCGGTATGTGACCTCTGGGCAACGCCACTGTTGACGAGGGTGCACCGATCTGGCTGTACCCCTGTTGCTGTGTAGCGGCTGTTGGGGACATGTGCACTGCGCAACTACAGGCACTCAGTCTCTTATTGCATAATGTAATTTGGTGGTGGGCCTGGCAAGCTGCAATGGAGTCGGACTCTTGGTCGTAAGATCGTGGGTTCGAATCCCACAACAGGAGGGATACTGAATCCGCCCGCGACCAACCGGCGTGAGAGGTTGGCAACGCTATGTGGCCTAGCAGTCGGATGCGTCGTTAGACAACCAAAGCACCATCCTTGACCTAGTGACGTGACTAGTGACGTGACATAGTGACGTGGCTTAGTGACGTGACACAGTGTCATGACTAGTGGTGTGACTAGTAACGTGGCCTAGTGATGCGACTAGTGACGTGGCATAGTGACGTGACTAGTGATGTGAATAGTGATGCGGCCTAGTGACGTCACTAGTGACGTGACCTAGTGACGTGACGTAGTGTCGTGACTAGTGATGTGACCTAGTGGCGTGACTTGGTGACGTGACCTAGTGACGTGGCCTAGTGACCCGACGGTGACGTGACATAGTGACGTGACGTAGTGTCGTGACTAGTGACGTGACAGTGTCGTGAGTAATGACGTTACTATTGACGTGGCCTAGTGACGTGACATAGTAACGTGACGTAGTGTCGTGACTAGTGTGACATAGTGTCATGACTAGTGACGTGGCCTTGTGACGTGGCCTAGTGATCTGACGGTGACGTGACCTAGTGCCGTGAGTAATGACGTGACCTAGTGACGTAACTGGTGATATGACCTAGTGACATGACCTAGTGATGTGACCTAGTGACGACTAGTGACGTGGCCTAGTGGCATGACATAGTGATGTGATGTGATGTGACTAGTGACATGACCTAGTGACATGACCTAGCGACGTGACCTGGTGACGTGACCTAGTGACGTGACAGCTGGCGCCCGGCAATAACACGCCGCTCCGCTCTCCAGCAGGCCTCTCCAACATGATCCTGCCGAGCGCCAGCTACTACCAGGAGGCCGAGCACAGTCCGGGCAAGTACCAGGAGAACGGCCACGACACGTTCTCCGACTTCGTGACGCTGGTGTGCCAGGAGGCGCAGAACACCCAGCCGCAGGTGGGTGTGTGCGTGCCGTCCGGCCACGGCGGTGCCGGGTAACCGGTCGCCACCGGCGGCTGTCCGCTCCGGAACAGCGTACAGACCCGATACACGGCCAGCCGGCGGCCGGACGCCGTGCCGCCTTTGTCGATTGCTGCTCCAAATCCAGCCGTTCACCCGAGAGCATGCGAGTCATTTCGGTATTTGTGCCTTGTGTGTTGTTGTTTCAGTCTACCCCCTGCCCATCTAGCAACCACAGCAAATGCAGACATTGCTGAAAATTGGTCTGAATCTGATGTTTGCTCCGCCTGAACACAATCCAGCCTAATCTGACACACTCCAACTGAATTTATAATTTGCAAGTGATCTATAGCTAACATTGCATTTTATTGTTTTGCTCGCGCCATTTTGCTGCCGTTGAAATGCAGCTTCTCTGTTCCGTCTACCCATGTCCATTAGTGAAGTCTGCCCTGTTCATTTGCCCTAGTCCTTAATTGTCTGTTTCGTTTACCCATGACCCTGAGACATAGCTTAAGTTGTCCGTTTACCCGTAACCCTGAGGAATAGCCGGCTTTATCCGTTTAACCGTAACCCTGAGACATAGTCGCCCTTGTCCCTTTACCCGTAACCCTGGGGGCATAGTCGGCCTTCTCCGTTTACCGGTAGCCCTGGAGAATAGCCGGCCTTGTCCGTTTACCCGTAACCTTGGGTCATGACCGGCCTTGTCCGTTTACCCGCAGCCCTCAACCATGGCATGGACGTTGTATGACCGAAGCAGTCGATGCGCCCCTAAGCCCAAATAACCAACCAACCTCAGCCATGGCCTGCCCTGACCGTGTGTCCCTTTTTGCTGAGTTGAGCCTTCCTCGGTTGGCTATTGGCTTTACGACGCATCGACCGTTGAGTCATGTAGCGTCGCCAATCTCTCACGCCGATTGGTCGCGGGCGAAGAGTAGCGACAAGTGAGAGTCGAACCCACAATCTTTTGATCGTGAGACAAGCAACTTCCAGGGGACGAATAGTCTAGGGCTAAGTTACAATCGAAAGATTGTGGGTTCGAGTCTCACCTGTCGCTACTCTTCGCCCGCGACCATTCTGCGTAGGATATTGGCGGCGCTGCATGGCTCTACGGTCGACGTGTCGTAAAACCAACAACAACAGCAACGACAAGCAACTTACCCGTAGACCACTCGTTCCCTTTGAGCCTTCCCCGTGTACCTGAGACGGCGGCACACCGTGCAGTCGGCCAGTGGCCTGGCATTGGTCAGCTGTCGGCCGGCCCGCAGTACGTACCGGTCAGCCGGGCGGCGCGACCGGCCGGCTGTGCTGGGCCCGTCCTGCTCGGACGCGCCCCAGCCACCCACCGTCTCGTGTGCCGGGCAGCCTCCGCCACAGTCCCGCACAGACCGCAGACTAGACCTAGGCTGGTGCGCCTCAGGGTAGCGCTGACGGCGCCCCCAACCCAGTCGTGGTTTCCGCGAACCCGGCTGCGGCGTTCCTGGACCCCGGCTGCGATGTTCCCGGACCCGGCTGCGGTGTCCGTGCGCTCGGTTGTGGCGTCCACGGACCCCGCTGCAACGTTTTGTCGAGCCCGCTTATGCTGCGTTCGCTGCATGTTGTCCAGTTGTGGTGCCTGACTGCTGGATGTTGTTTTAGCCGTGGAAGTCGTCGACAATAACTAAAGCTAACGACAGTCGTCTGCTGTGGAAGGAGGCCAAGGTACGCATTGCCTCGGCACGTGCTCTCATGAACCCTGTTCAGCAAGCATCTAGACGGTGCAGTCGGTGCAGTCGGAAAGTAAGGAAGCAATCAGACGCGTCAGAATTTCGCATCAGGCATTTTGTCTGTGACGTCATACATTGGCAGACTGTGCAGTCGGTGCAGTCGGAAAACCACGTAATCTCCGACTGCAAGTTAACTTGTGCGTTGCTGACGCAGTTGAGACAAGGTTGGAGTAGCTCGGGTTACGGCAGAGGCATAGGTAGATACATGCTTCCAGGAAGATTTCACGCATGACATGGCCGCCGGTTAACTTGTGCACTCTTGAGCCCAAATAATCAATCAATGAGATTGTTTCCTACTTTTTGGTCATTACAGTCTTGTTCTTCCAAAACGTTGCTGAGGAATCGAATGCCTTTATCTCAAGTTACTTGCCCTTTACCTTGGCCTTTGGTACCTATTTCTGTAGAAGCCCCTCAGCACAAGTTGGAAGAACATGTCGAGGAGACTTGTTGAATATTACTTGGCAGTATATTCACGTACCATTTCTTTGGTAAATCACATGTAGGCAGTATATTCCCTATTTCATGTCACACCATGTAGCCTTGGCACAATGGATGATGCAAAATCCTTTTGTGATAATGATATTTCACAATACAGCATCAGGGGCGGGGATGGCCGAGTGGTTAAGGTGTCGGGCTATGGGTACCAAAGGTCCCGGGTTCGACTCTAGCGCCACTCAGGACATTTCCCAATCCCGCGGCCCACCGGCGAAACAGTGTGGGCGGCGCCATTAGCCGTGAATGTGCATAAAGTGTATCGTGAACCAACCAGTAAACAAACAACAATACAGCATAAGTAGGTTTTAGGTGATGCATTGTTAATGGGCTTTAGGTGACCTACTAACATCAGTGCAATTTAGAATACTCAACATCAGGTTATATCATACAGGCAACCAAACATGAACTTTTTGTTGATCACATATTGGAAGGCCAGATTAGGTTTTTACTGACAATTTTGCATTTTTCTTTATTGCATACATCCCCATTAAAGTTATGTTCAGCCCCACGCCTTTCCCATCTTTAGGTCGAGAAAGAGGGAATAAAATGCATCTTCATTGTTATACATGGGTGTGAAATGACCAAACCTAGTTGATGTGCCTTAAAACTTAAATAACCAACTAATCATTGGTGCCCATGTTTTTTTTTTTTTTTTGGTTCCGGATAGTACTTCAGTGAATTTAGCATCTTGTTGGTGAACTGACTTCTTATTTACATATAAGTACTTTAATTAAATTGCATATAACTGAAAAATGTGTTATTTCCCAATGAAATATACAGGGAACACATTCAAACCACACCACAAAGCATCATGCATATATTTTTTATTGCAATTTGTATGGCTTTCTATGCATTTATGTTAGTTTTTGACACAAAGGGTGTAGATCTGGCCTGAAAATTGTTAATGTGGAAATGGTACCATTGGCTCAGGATTTTATTTCTGGAAATATGGCACCTGCAAACTGTTATTGTCCTTTCCAAAGTCAGAAGTACAGGGCTCTCATTAGCATACAACCAGAGGTGCATCAAGTGCACTAGGTAGTACAAAAGAAGGTGTGCCAACCATTGGAGGGAAAGGGACACCTGGTGCCCCAATACAATAGGTATTTTAAAAAATGAAGTGCAATAAAAAGAAAATATTAAGAAATGGAAATTAAGAGCAGTTTTCTTGAAGAGAACTAGGGTAATTATCTGGTTTTTCTATAGAAGCCCATGAGCACAAATGATAAAATGGCATGGACTTGACTTGCTGAAGCTTTCCTAGCATCAGCACCTACCGTTTCTTCAGAAACTAAATATGAGCAAGATATGCACTGTTTAAACTTCAATGTTTAACTGTTTAAGCTTTAACCAGAAGTTGTTGACTTCTTTTGTGATAATGATAAGGTATTCCATCAGCCATACAATAGAGGCAACCATCACAACATGCCCATTGTGCTGAAGTGTAAGGGTGATGTTGGGTGGCACTCCACAGGAAAAAGATTGTCAATAATTTCAATAACAATGTTCTGAATTCAGCTGAAAAAAAAACCTGCTGAACAGATGGTGCACACAGTTATTCTGAAATAGTGCATGCAGAGGGACACCCCTGGTTTCTGAATAGATGCCTTCCAGTCATTAGTTTTATTGCACCTTAAGGTATCCACAATGCAGGTTTTGCACATATCGTACCACCATGAAGCAAACAAACTGGTTAGGTTGTGTTAGGTTAGGCTAAACTTTTTAAGGTTGTAAGATTTCCACATTTTTGGTGACATTTTTCACAATAAAAAATATTTAATTTCTTCCAAATCAAATTATGCTAGGTTTGGTTATGCTTTTTAATTTGCATTTTTAGATCAAGGTAGTGGGAAAATGTTCCATTTTTTACAATATTTTTCCTCTACCATTTTGCAATTTCTACTAACGCAGCTCCCAACCTCTAGGCTAGGTTATGTTACTTTGTTCTCTCTTTTCCATAATGTTCCGCTACATCACCGAAACCCAAGCCCCTTCAGTTGTTATGGATGCTATGTCCCACATAGCATCCATGCTTACCATACCTATCAAGCCCTATTCATTGGATCCTGCACAACATACATGTGGATCAAGTACCCTATCAATAATTTGCCAACTCCACCATTGCCTACCTAAAGGGGCCTGGACCATGCACACTAACATCAAAAATATCATGTCATCCACCACTAATTCGAACAGAATTCCCAAAATTAAATGTCCAGCCTAAAAATTTGTCCACCCGACTTTTAAATGCAGTTAATGAGGGACCCCCACAGCACCAGCAGGCAGTCTATTCCACTTAGCAACAACCCTTTGCCTGAAGACCTGTTGTAGCTTTACTGTCTTACAACTTGATTTGTCTAACATGGATTGATGGGGGACGAGTGGTCTGGGGGTAAGTTACTCGTCTCACGATCGAAAGGTTGTGGGTGCGTGTCTCGCCTGTCGCTACTCTTCGCCCGCGACCAATCGGCGTGAGATTGGCGACGCTACATGACTCAACGGTCGATGTGTCGTAAAACCAAGAACCAACTAACATGGATTGATGACTCCCATAGGCTAAATAGGATCATTCAGATTGACCTGATCTAGCCCTTTAATAATTTTGTACATTTCAGTCACATCACTCCTTAACCTCCTATACTTCAGTAAGTACATATATAATGCCATAAGACTTTCCACGTGTTCTAAGTTACCTAGTCCACTGATGAGTCTAATGACCTTGCAGTGCTCACAGGTCCAACTTGCCTTGTTGGAATTATTTTTCCTACCAACTGAAAAGTATGTATTTGCAGAGGAAATGAGTTGTCACATGCTAGTCGCAAATATAAAACTTGCATTGAATAACAGAAATTTAATTAATTCAAATTACCTGAAAGTGCAAATTTACCTATTGTTTATGACAAAATATTAGATGCGTGAATTGAAGACGTCAGGTGCCACGGTGCCGCGGTAGCTCCCTTTATTTTTTTCCCTGGACGCCCATGTCGGACATCCATGTCGAAAACTACACGTATATATTAACTGTGCATAACCATCCATCACCCACCCATCTTCACCCATCGCCCAGACTAATCGTTCATCCATGTTTCCAAACGCATCATTAAAAACCCGAACGAAGGCAGGAAGCAGCTGACCCTAATCCGCTTCATCAACGTAAGTTGTAGCCAAAGGTTCTAAATCATGGTTAAGCTGGAGCTATGCCCCACAACCATAGAGCTACAAATCGTACAAAATGGAGATGAAAGTGGGCCGACCCAGTACGATTTTCGCCAGGGATTAAACACCGCGCCCGCAATTGCACCACAAATGTCTTACATCTGTCACATTTGTCGACTGCAGGTGCAAAATTGTGTTCTGGGTGACGTCATAGTTCCGACTGCACCGACTGCACCGTTTAGATGCTTGCCGAACAGGGCTATGGGGTGACAGTGACTGATGACCGGATGTGTGCTCGATTCCTGGCGTCTCCGGCGCTCGCTCCCTTCACCAGCTAGTTTATAGCTGCATCTCCAGATCAGTTCGGCCGACTCAAGACGACATGTTAGCTCAAAGTGTGACCCTACTGCACTCGATCCATTTGCGCCACATGGCTGGCTGATTACAAATCGGAGTGAGCTTGGAAGTGAGCATAAGCCTGGTCATACAACTCGTGTTGCTAGCTGGAAACAACGCCCTCTTGCTTCATCACCTCAGTCTCAGCGTATCGTGCATTGTGCATTCTGCATGGGCCTGGCATTTCGTGTTTGGCTCGCACGACTAACGTTTGTGACCGTTTGTGACTAGTGGTTCATTGGTGCGGATGGCTTCGCACGTCACCCTATTTAGATATTCCCATCGCCTACTCTCACCTATTGATTGGGATTGTAAAGACTGAAGACCTGTCATGTCGGTCGCCATCGAAACACCTACTCCCTACTCCCACCTATTGATTGGGAATTGGGACCTTTTCGGGACCATATCTATCCTCGCAGAAAAGGTCCGGGACCAAATGTATCCTCGAAAAACCCATGAAATAAAACATGTTTGGAATGACCTGAGGTCACCAAAAGTAATTAGGCATGTGTAGCGCAATCAATTCTGAGCACGATCAATGCATAAAATTAAGTTTCCCCAGGTACGTTTTCCCCTGAGGGCCTTTGCATTTTGACCCGTTTTCACTTTTTAGTCAACTTGACCTCACATGAAAACCCGAATTGTGAGAGAACTGAAAGTCTCAGGTTAAGACTTTTTGCTAGGTTAGGATCAGTGGTCAATACTGACTCTAGGTTAGGTCAATTATTTTAGGAGTTTTCAAGATTAGCGATTTTGAAAATTTTCATGTGGGTATCTAACACTCCTACAAGACACTGAACAACCAAGTGAAATACGAAAGTACACTGTTGCACCTAGTAAATACTACTGAACCGATTTACTTGGATCAAAAAATATCTGATAGAGGATTGAAAGGGGAGTCTTTTCTTTTTTGAAAATCCAAATTCGGACATAAGGGGGCTGAGAAAACTCAAAAAAACTTTCGTGTGTTAGCCTATGGGCCACTTTGTAACGTCTTTTTCGTATTGTTGCTTACATTTAAGCCAAATATAAGTAATATACACAGCTTGCCCCCCATCTGGGCTATCTATCTAAGAAAAACAGAACCACTTTAAGTCAATAACTTTTTGAGTTATTCGACCCCCAATTTTGCCAAGAACCAAAGGGACCATATATCCCTGGGCTCTGGAAGTTCGAATTTTGGACTTAAGGATGCAAATTTTGTTGGAATCATGTTTTTTTTTGGTACCGCGCATCGGGGAAAAAATATAAGAAAAAAATATTATTTTGGGAAATTTTAAGCACGGTTCCCAAAAGTTAAGTTCACTTTTTTAAAGTTTAATTCCAGAAAATCATTTCCTTTCAAGGAGTGCTACACTTCATTATTTCGTACTTAAAAATCCACCGGTAACTTTAAAAGTTATTAAGGTTTCAATGTTCGAAAATAGGGGGGTCCGTGTTAAGCCAACGGCAGGTCGTACCCCGCTCGAATCATGATTAAGGACTAAGTTACCGACAGAATTGCAATATTCGTACACCATGCGAAAGCCAATGAAATGGGCATGATTTCACTCGTGGTATATGGTAGGTCATCTTTCATAGGTAATGGGTGAGTGAGCTTAGAATTTGTCAAAATTTTCAAAAATTTAAGTACACCTACAGGCTATGTTTTTCAAGATATGAAAAATATTTCTACAGAGTGTATAGAGCTCGCGAAGGTCTATCATCCAATGATGGTTCATATTGGATTACTTCAATAGTTTAGGGTTGAGTGTCACTCAAAATTTCCCATGTTAAACCAATGAGGATTTGATTTCATCCGAGAAATCTTTAAAACCGTTTTTAAGCACATCTAGTTAGATGTCACAGGACCTATATTTCACGGTGCGTCGACTGGTGTGCGGAAATCCGAAATCCGTCGAGGACTTTTCGAGTTATAAGCATTCTGAGAAAATTAGGTGTTTTCGAATAAGTTAAGTGTTTTTGTAGAACGCGAATAACTCCTTATCAGTCACAGATAGGGACAAATATCAAGGGATGTGTTTGATAGACAATTGATCAGGGCATCCTTTGTTGAATACTTATATCCCCAATATCTGAAAATTTCCCCTCTACATATCGTCAAAAAGGGGGAAAAGCATAATTTTTTTTCGGTCATATCTCGAAAAGTTACAAAGCTAGAGTGAAATTAATAACTTTTCTGAGGTCAGCGTGTTGAGGTAAGTCTAGAAAAAATGACTTGTATTATAAAATTATGTCAAGGAAAAAAGTTGGAAATACTTTGAAAAAAATCCTCTTACTGCTTTTCCAATGATTCGCCCTGGATGGCCGAATTCTTCTGCCATGTACACATTCCAGACAGCCAATGTTCACCGTGATGGGGTAAAGCCGATAAAAATACAGACAAATTTCACAACACATTTTCTCGAACTTAAAATTTGAGTAAAGTTCACTTAAGCTGGACGACAAAATTGGGGGACCATATTTCTGAAATTGAAAGACTTTGTAGGGGCATCAATTCTGAACACATTTACTTCTCTATCACATCCCCAAAAAAGTAATATTTCCCCTGGAAGATCGAAAAATATTTAAACATGTTCGAATATTTTTAAGTACTGTTTAAAGTTTTTACTTTTTTGACAGATAATGCATTACAAAAAGGAGTACACATCAATTGTGCATTGAAAACCATAAGAAGTATTTAAGTTGCTTATACCACTAACGAACTATAGATTAAAAACTTGAGTGTAAAACATGAGTGTATATAAGTGTTCCTAGGTCGAAAATCTTGCATTTTAGGAAAATTTCTAGATAGGTCTTCGATACAGAATTGATGTGCGATACTTTTGTAAATGATAACTTTGTATGAATTTTCCCAAAAAACTTTAGAAAAACTTAAATATTTTATTCATTCCTAATTTTTGACCATATAAATTTTTTTTTCTCACAAAGTTGATTTTTTGATATTTCTCTTCCCCATCAATTTACTTCCGAAAAATAGTTTGGAAAATTTTGAAAAATATTTTTTTCTTAAACTCAAAATCCAAAAAAGTTTCCAAACTCTTTTTGCCATAGCCGTGGGGGCCATTTCGAATTTGTATACACAAAAGTTAGAGGTGGACGAGATCTATCAATTGATGTGAAAATCTTCATCATAGCGTACATATTACGGAAGTTACGGCGCTTCGTAATTTCATGCAACTTTTTCGGATAAGTCATTTTGATTAACTTGAAAAGTTATTATCCGATTTCTTATTAAAGTACATTTTCGTGATCAGCACATTATTCTACGTCTAACACAACAGGTTAGAACAATTAGTTTGGTACATTAACATGAGCAGGCCTGAAAATATTTCAAAACGTAAAATTTTTTTCGGAAAAGTGCTTTGGATTGATGGATTTCGGGTCCAGGGTGCAAAAATGTACCGTGCACGATTTGCACGTACCAAAGCAATGCACGAAAATTAGTAGGAAAAAATACAAAAGGAACTTTTGAGAATAAAATCAAAACAATTTTTTCCTAAAACATTGACACATTTGAAGTGCCCCCAAGCGTTGACAAATATCAACATTTGCATCATTTTTGAACCTAACCTACCTAAAGGCCACGGGCTATCAGAAGCACGTTCAAAAACTCGAGAAAAACTAACGGAAACATGTTTTTGGAATGTTTTTCAAAAGTGGGCGTTGATTTTTGAACATTCAACACAACATTTTCGAAAAAGTTGAAAACCTAACCTAGCCTAGATAACATCATTAGATGCGCCGTGAGTAGCTGCATCATTTACTAAGAGTATCATTATCACCAAATATGGACGGATAATGTGTCAGAACCAAAAAAGTTCGACCCAGGATACAAATGGTCCACTTGATTTTCGACTTTCTGGGCGTGGCTCGGGGTCGAAGTCGGCAAAATGTCACTTTTCACCCATGTTGAGGGCATATTAAGGGTACTTAAAGTGTGCTTAACCTAAGTTAGGATGGGACTTTCGGACAGTTTGATCATTTTTCTTAAAAAGCCACTCCTCCGATTTTTGATAAGGTCCCGTCTTGCAATCCGTATTGCAAAACAGCTCTGCAAGGGTATAAATGGCCCTTTAGGTTCATACGAGGATAGAAATGGCCCTCTCGGTTTTTGGCCGGAGGAGCGAGGATACATCTGGTCCGTTTGATTAACCTAACTGAAAACCTGTCATGTCGGTCTCTATCGATAACACCTACTCCCTACTCCCACGTATTGATTGGGATTGTAAAGACTGAAGACCTGTCATTTCGGTCGCCATCGAAAACACCAGATTGGGAGTGCTTGAGCAGTTACTGCTCAAACAACCGTACCACTGGTCTACTATAGACCAGTATTGCCAGTTTTAGAATGTGTTGCGTTCTATTTTAAACGCCATGCGTTGGTATTTCCAACGTTGGCGGTCCCGTGGAGTGTGGCGGCGTGTCAGTTGCGGGGCGGGACGCGCCTGACCGACTGTGGTGTGTCGCTGTGTCGGATAGGCGGCCGTACCGACTGGCACACTGTCCGTGTCGAGCGGCACCGGCGGCAGGCCGCACAAGTACTACAACAGCACCATGCTGCCGCCACCCCCGCCGCCGCCCATGGCGCGACCCGTGGCCATCATCCGCTCGACAGGTCAGTGCGGCCGGGTCACGCGCACTGGGCGGGGTCAGACCAGGTGTCGCCTCGTGAGCGCATCGGGGCTCAAGTGATCGGCGCGCCCTCGGCGCAGGTTCATCGCACCGCCGCTAGATGTGTCTACTAGGTGGCGCCATTGGTGTGCTGGCGCCATCTGCGCAGACCGTGGCACGCAGTGTGGCTAGCGCTCACGTCTGGGCGTTGTACTGGCGCCACCTGCAGTGGTGATCGTGGCAGCGCGGCCGGTGTCCCGTTAACCGTTGACCTCGTGCTGCCGCAGCGGACGTAAACTGCGCGGCCGAGGCATCGCCGCCGGCTGCGCACGCCGTGTCGCCGCACGCCGTGTCGGTCGTCATGGAGACGGACGCCGCCGGAGAGCGGATGTCGTCTCCGCCGGCCAGCTCCAGCCAGGTGAGAGCGCCGGCGGCGGCGGCCGTGCGGCCGGTGCCAGATCCCGGCCCAGCCGACCGGGCACCAGGCGAGCGCCGTGCCGACCAGTGTGGTGACCCCTACGCCCGGTGGCGGCGCCGACCGCCGACCGCCGACCGCTGACCGTCGACCCTCCGGCCGCGGCGTCACTCGCCGTTGACGTGGCGTGTGCGTGTTGCAGGCTAGCCCGGAGCCTGCCGACCGGCGCGGCAGTCCCGTTATCGCTCTGGTGCAGCACGCAGTGACGGGCCAGGTGAGCCTGCGCCACGCTGTCCGCTCGCTGGCTCGCTCGCGCTCCGCCGCCGGCTTGCTCTTCTCCCCTTCCTCTATTTTACTCCCTCTCTCTCTCTCTCTCTCTCTCTCTCTCTCTCTCTCTCTCTCTCTCTCTCTCTCTCTCTCTCTCTCTCTCTCTCTCTCTCTCTCTCTCTCTCTCTCTCTCTCTCTCTCTCTCTCTCTCTCTCTATATCTATCTCTATCTCTCTCTCTATCTCTATCTCTATCTCTATCTCTCTATCTCTATCTCTATATCTATCTCTATATCTATATATATATATATATATATATATATATATATATATATATATATATATATATATATATATATATCTCTATCTCTATCTCTATCTCTATCTCTATCTCTCTCTATCTCTCTATCTCTATCTCTATCTCTATATCTATCTCTATCTCTATCTCTATCTCTATCTCTATCTCTATCTCTATCTCTATCTCTATCTCTCTATCTCTATCTCTATCTCTATCTCTATCTCTCTCTCTCTATCTCTATCTCTATCTCTATCTCTCTCTCTCTCTCTCTCTCTCTATCTCTATCTCTATCTCTCTCTCTCTCTCTCTCTCTCTCTCTCTCTCTCTCTCTCTCTCTTCTCTCATTCTCTCATTCTCTCATTCTCTCATTCTCTCATTCTCTCATTCTCTCATTCTCTCATTCTCTCATTCTCTCATTCTCTCATTCTCTCATTCTCTCATTCTCTCATTCTCTCATTCTCTCATCATTCTCTCATTCTCTCATTCTCTCATTCTCTCATTCTCTCATTCTCTCATTCTCTCATTCTCTCATTCTCTCATTCTCTCATTCTCTCATTCTCTCATTCTCTCATTCTCTCATTCTCTCATTCTCTCATTCTCTCATTCTCTCTCTCTATCTCTCCCTCTCTCCCTCTCTCCCTCCCTCTATCTCTCTTTCTTTCTGTAGTGCTGTCTCGCCTGATGTTTCACCAGCTCCTCGACGTGTCTCCTTTGTCGGCTGGCACTTCCTGGACCGCCTTTGCTGGCTGCTGCCTCGGGACGCTGCCATTGCTTCTCCTGGGACGCTTCCCTGCCAACTGTCACTTCGGAGTGTTTGCTGCCACCTCTCTTCTGCGGACCTCTCGCGCTAGGGACTGGTTCTGGTGGTCTGGCCTCGGCTGTAGCTCTCTGTCAGCACCATTCTGCCAGCTTTCTATCAGTCGGGAACGATTCTGTTGGGCTTCTGACGGGATATTCACCTCTGACAAGGCTGGTTGTTATCCTGCTAGCTTGCCTGAACGTAGGACTGCTCTCCGCACGGGTATGCTCGACTCCACCTGGTCTACTTTTGTGCTCCGTTGGTATAGCCGTAATGCGACGTGCCTTTCGATCCGGACGTGGCCTCAGCCGGGCGGTTATGCTGGTCTGTTCTGGTCCCCCTCTGGTATGGCTACATCACCACATCCGTAACAGTTCCACCGAACTCACCCCTGGCCTGGTCATCTTCCGTTCAACCTGTCAGGATGCCACGCCCATCGATCCTGCACTCACCGTGGCTGGCGCGTTGTCTGCTAGCCTGGCCATGGCACAGTTTTGCTGTTGTCCATTCACCAAACAGTCATTAGTCTTGCACTGCGCCGTGTCTGCTCCACCGTGTTGGCCGGACGATGGTTCCGCTCCCCTCTCAGCCCTGCTGGAGCCTCTGCCATGGCCAGCGCTCGTGTTGGCTGGGTCGTATCGGCCTGTCGCCGGTCGGACGTGTTACGATCGACGGACAAGTGGCACGAGCGGACGTGCTGGACGCGATGGGGACATTGTCGTGATGGTGTTCGGGCCTGCCTCGGCGCCAGCGCTGTCCGACCCGCCACACGCCGCATTGGTCGGCAACTGTGACAGCGTGTGGAGACAGGTTTGGCGCCTGTCTGGGCGTGAGTGATTGGCCTGTCGGAGAGTTCGCTGACGTCGCGTTTGCCTCTGCCGTTGCCGTCGGACGGCTCGCGTTCAGACTTGTTGAGACGTATTTTCGCAGCTAGAAGCGGCTGGGCCGTGTGTGTAGCTCGATGCTCCACGAGGCCGCGGCGCACTTTGTCGGTTTGGTGCGCGTCTTTGTTGCGCCATGTCGACTCCCGCTTCTCCCCAGTGCTAGGCGGAGGTGTTTATTTACCGTGGACTTTCTCTGTTCTGCGTGAAGCTGGCTGCTGCTCTGTTGTCCATGGGTAGCGTATGACTGTCCGTGATATAGCACTGCTGATGGGACTCCACATTGGTCTATTGTTCATGATATATCCGGACTGCTAGTGGCAGGAGATCTGGTAGGTTGGCTAAAGCTGCTGGTCGTCCACCTATGCTTGAAAAGCACAGTCTTCATAGGCTCGAAATGTAGCGAAGGCTTGAAGAGAACCATGCCATATGTCCGAACCTCTTCATTGTCTACATGATAACGTCACCTCGTTTCAGAAGTGAGACTGCAGTGTTTAGCCATCCCGCTTGCACCTGCTGCTTTCAGCATGCTTCTCCGCTTCTCTGAATCTAATCAAGTGGACCCGCAGCACGCCCTCCCGTGGTCGCAGTCGGTACCCCTGTGTCAGCTTTTTCCGTACGTGCTTCAGTTGGACGAACTAATTGTGACGTTTTTGTGTGTGTTTGGCTATACTGGAAACGATAATTCCGAGACAGAGCATGTGCTTTGTTGCTGAATATGCATAGTTGTGCTACAACGTATATCCATAACGTATATATTGACTCGTGGTAGTGCATAAAAAAAACAAATGGCAATATTGTATCTGCAAGTGGAAATATATCATCCGTCTCACTTAATCTAATGCTATCATGCTAGCTTTTTTTGCGGTTTCATGCACCTATGCATTTTGAGTTGCGAGTAGGCAAGGCCACTTAAAATATTGAGTATATTTTAAACTCCTTCCAGGTGCTGGGCGACAGTCATTGTCCATTGGCAAGCATACTTGTAGTGGGGAAACCATACATAGGATGCAAATAGCTTCCGTATATTTTAGATATCACTTAGTTGCTTTTCCGTCTATGACCAGGCCATCCCATACATCAAACGAGAGAACCCTTCCAACCCATTCCTATCCCTGTGCGGGATATCGGGATATTTCGCATCCTATGACATTTTTGCGATTCCATTTCCAAACCGTTATCATTATTTTTCCGACCACACATTGCAGAAATTTTGTAAAAAGCAGTAAGCCTACATCGTGCCTGGTCACTTACAGGAAAGGATGTGAGAATGGGATGGTGGAATTCTCCCTTGTCACTCTTTTTTGAGTAACGTGGTTCCTGTACATCTGGTATGATGTTGAAAGAAAATATGTACCTTCTGTTTTATATGCGTCAGAGAATCAATGGCGTGTGCAAAAAAATCAAAATTGGGATACTGTAGGAAGGAGGAGGGATTTCCTCCAGAGAGGAGCTGTAATAGTACGGTGGCCGTTGGAGGCGTATCAGAACCTGCGGCGACAACAGTCTGCTGCCATTCTCAAGCACTGGTCTCGGAAGCACTAATCTGGAGGACGGGCACGACATAGCGGCCAGCTGCGCACCACAAATCATCATCGCAAATTGTAATGCTGGACGCAAGACGGCCGTATGGTCGACGTACCTTAGCCACAAAACCGCCAACACCGCAGGCCACACTGGCCTCGCCAAATGTGATGACTAAACCAGCCGTTGGACCAATAGACCGTTCTGATGTCCCTGTTTTAATTGGTTCCTCTTCGTAGGTAACACCATCGCACTAATTCCACTATACTGCGGTATGGACTGGGTCAGATATCGAAACATAGAGTACAATTCGCTTGGAAGTGCCATTTCAGGATGAGTATTTTCGTCCAAGTTGTCAATTGACAACTGGAACTCGCCATGAAATTGCTATAATTTTGTATTTTGTATATCACACCTACATCAGTGTGATGCAGGCGCACACCAGTGTGATATACACTTACACCAGTACGGTGTACCAGGTACACCTGTATTATGTGCACCTACACCAGCGTGATGTATATCTACATCAGTGTGATATATATATATGCACATCAGAGTAATGTACACCAACACCAGTGTAATGTACACTTACACCAGTGTGATGTACCATATACACCAGTCCGGTGTGCACCTACACGAGTCCGATGCACCATCTGCACCAGTACAGTGTGCACATAAATGAGCGTGAGGTGCATCGGCTCAAGTATGATGTCCATGTGTATCAGTGTGATGTACACATATGCCAACACTATGGCCCGTCTGACGCCCGTATTGGTGTCTCCCGGCGTTACACTAGCAGCGAGGTGTTGGTGCACCAGCTGACACCGCCTGTACACCTTCACCAGCATGGCGGGCTCGGTGAGCCCCACCAGCTGACACCGCCACGTGTCCCCAGCTGTACACCTACACCAGCATGGCGGGCTCGGTGAGCCCCACCAGCATGGCGATGTACACGTCGCCGCCGCGCTCGTCCAGCAGCGTGGTGCGCATGGCAACCAGCGTGGCCGGCGGCGGCGGCGCGTCCGGCGGCGGCCGCTGGAACCAGCACTTCATTCTGGAGGAGAACGTCGACTACGGCATGATGCAGAGCTTGCTGCCGGCCGCCGGCGGCGGTGACGTGCCGGCCGGCATCATAGACGACGGTCAGTGGCGGAGGGCGGCCTGGTGCCCCAGAGGTGCCGACGGTCGGCGGCAGATGGGTGGCGGGCGGAGGGAGGGCGGCCGGGCGGCCTGGTGCCCCAGAGGTGCCGACGGTTAGTGGCAGATCGGTGGCGGGCGGCCTGGTGCCGCACAGGTGCCGGTGGCCGTGCAGAAGAGAGCGTTGTTGGGGGGCGGCTGGGTTTTGAGTTTTGGAGCGCGTCGGCGGCATTTTGTCACGTTAGGCGTCATGATCGGATATACTACCGGTAGCGTCGCTCTGGTTGTGGGTTTGTGAAGGAACACCAACAGAGTGTGCTTGCTATGCTAAATGCTATATTCTAGTTTCTAAAACAGGTCCAAGTGTTTTCCAATGGTGAAATTTAAACAATGTCGAAGCAAGCTCTCTTACGATGTGCATTTCATTTTATTACTAAATCATTTCACCCTGTGACTGCCTTCCAAGTGAAATGGGAACAACTGGCCACTTAACATATTGTAATAAAACATGTTATGCATCTTATGAAACGTCTGGAATAACTTCCATGAAGGTTTACCCCGGTAATTTTTGCACTCAATTCCATGACTTGTGTCTTGAATTGTCCATTGTATTCCTTTCAGTCGTATATCAGATGTTCTACATTAGCGAATTAATTTCCAATGGTTTCAAGTAAACTGACGTAAAATCAGCTCTCATTTGATGCCATACTGGATTACTTTTATAGATGTCGAACCCTGTCATTTTTAACCTTTTGACATGCATCTTGCAGGCATTACTGAGGTTCTGACATACCTCGTTGCACATCGAGCACCAGAAGTTGCTGCCCAGAGGATCCGAAGGTCCATCGAACTACGACACGACATAAATAAAGCTCCAGCATTGATCGATGCCAAGCAACATCAGCTCTACCACGCTAAAATTGTATAGGAAAAATTAACTGTTGTAGATACATTATTTCCATTCAACGCCCATAGGCGTAATGTTCTTGTTGTCATTTGTTTATTGGGTGGCTATCGACGCATTTTATGCACGACCATGGCTAATGGCGCCGAACATACTTTCGCGGGTGAGCCGCGCGGTTGGAAAACGTCCCGAGTGGCGCGAGTGTTGAACCCGGGGCCTTTGACACACAGAGCTCAACACCTGAACCACTCGGCCATCCCCGCCCTGGCGTAACGTTCTTAAGCATATGAAGGAAACCTGTCGGCCTCAACTGGAGTGGTGGAGGAAATCATCCCAGACAGATCGCCTATCGTTTCAAATATGAAAATATGCCTTAAACTTTGGCATTTGATCCCATTGCCGTTCAGGGAACGGTTCGGCGCGCCGCCATACCATGAACGGTTCGGCGCCCTGCCGTACCATGAATGGCGTGGCGGTTAGCGGCAGGTTGCGGCTCTGCGGGGAGCGCCGCCGGCTATGGTGGATGCAGATCAAGAAAATAGTTCCAGAGAGCATTGCACTAGGTAGCAATATCCGTAATATATCACTGTAAGTGCCAATGAAATTGACGTATGAAGGCAAGATAACTTTAATGTATGCATTTCGCATCATATTTTCTTATGACAGAGTCACATCTTGTAGCTATATGCTTCGCGTACACACTAGTGGGTATCCGGGCACGTTTGTCGCGGACGCATATCTCAGAGTTCTTGAATGGCATCAGGAACTTGCCAGTTTTCTTTCTTTACTGGAGATCCCCACGTCCGCATTAGCATGGCGTCTGACGCCTAACGAGACCGGCTGACTGACTGTCCCCACAGGCCGATACTGCAACTGGGTATGTGACTGTCCCCACAGACCGATACTGCAGCTGGGTATGTGACTGTCCCCACAGACCGGTACTGCAGCTGGTTGTGTGATTGACTGTCCTCACAGACCGGTACTGCAGCTAGGTGTGTGACTGTCCCCACAGGCCGGTACTGCAGCTGGGTATGTGACTGTCCCCACAGACCGGTACTGCAGCTAGGTGTGTGACTGTCCCCACGGACCGGTACTGCAGCTAGGTATGTGACTGTCCCCACAGACCGATACTGCAGCTGGGTATGTGACTGTCCCCACAGACCGGTACTGCAGCTGGTTGTGTGATTGACTGTCCTCACAGACCGGTACTGCAGCTAGGTATGCGACTGTCCCCACAGACCGGTACTGCAGCTAGGTATGTGACTGTCCCCACATACCGGTACTGCAGCTGGTTGTGTGACTGACTGTCCTCACAGACCGGTACTGCAGCTAGGTGTGTGACTGTCCCCACAGACCGGTACTGCAGCTAGGTATGTGACTGTCCCCACAGACCGGTACTGCAGCTAGGTATGTGACTGCCCCCACAGACCGGTACTGCAGCTGGGTATGTGACTGTCCCCACAGACCGGTACTGCAGCTAGGTATGTGACTGTCCCCACATACCGGTACTGCAGCTAGGTATGTGACTGTCCCCACAGACCGGTACTGCAGCTAGGTATGTGACTGTCCTCACAGACCGGTACTGAAGCTGGTTGTTTGACTAACTGTCCCCACAGACCGGTACTGCAGCTGGTTGTGTGACTGACTGTCCTCACAGACCGGTACTGCAGCCGGTTGTGTGACTGACTGTCCCCACAGACCGGTACTGCAGCTGGTTGTGTGACTGACTGTCCCCACAGACCGGTACTGCAGCTAGGTGTGTGACTGTCCCCACAGACCGGTACTACAGCTAGGTATGTGACTGTCCCCACAGACCGGTACTACAGCTAGGTATGTGACTGCCCCCACAGACCGGTACTGCAGCTAGGTATGTGACTGTCCTCACAGACCTGTTCTGCAGCTAGGTATGTGACTGCCCCCACAGACCGGTACTGCAGCTAGGTATGTGACTGTCCCCACAGACCAGTACTGCAGCTAGGTATGTGACTGTCCCCACAGACCGGTACTGCAGCCGGTTGTGTGACTGACTGTCCTCACAGACCGGTACTGCAGCTGGGTATGTGACTGTCCCCACAGACCGGTACTGCAGCTAGGTATGTGACTGTCCTCACAGACCTGTTCTGCAGCTAGGTATGTGACTGTCCCCACAGACCGGTACTGCAGCTAGGTATGTGACTGTCCCCACATACCGGTACTGCAGCTAGGTATGTGACTGTCCCCACAGACCGGTACTGCAGCTAGGTATGTGACTGTCCCCACAGACCGGTACTGCAGCTAGGTATGTGACTGTCCTCACAGACCGGTACTGAAGCTGGTTGTTTGACTAACTGTCCCCACAGACCGGTACTGCAGCTGGTTGTGTGACTGACTGTCCTCACAGACCGGTACTGCAGCTAGGTGTGTGACTGTCCCCACAGACCGGTACTACAGCTAGGTATGTGACTGTCCCTACAGACCGGTACTACAGCTAGGTATGTGACTGCCCCCACAGACCGGTACTGCAGCTAGGTATGTGACTGTCCTCACAGACCTGTTCTGCAGCTGGGTATGTGACTGTCCCCACAGACCGGTACTGCAGCGAGGTATGTGACTGTCCTCACAGACCGGTACTGCAGCTAGGTATGTGACTGTCCCCACAGACCGGTACTGCAGCGAGGTATGTGACTGTCCTCACAGACCGGTACTGCAGCAAGGTATGTGACTGTCCCCACAGACCGGTCATGCAGCTGGTTGTGTGACTGACTGTCCCCACAGACCGGTACTGCAGCTAGGTATGTGACTGTCCCCACAGACCGGTACTGAAGCTGGTTGTGTGACTGACTGTCCCCACAGACCGGTACTGCAGCTAGGTATGTGACTGTCCCCACAGACCGGTACTGCAGCCGGTTGTGTGACTGACTGTCCTCACAGACCGGTACTGCAGCTGGGTATGTGACTGTCCCCACAGACCTGTACTGTAGCTGGGTATGTGACTGTCCTCACAGACCGGTACTACAGCTAGGTATGTGACTGCCCCCACAGACCGGTACTGCAGCTAGGTATGTGACTGTCCTCACAGACCTGTTCTGCAGCTGGGTATGTGACTGTCCCCACAGACCGGTACTGCAGCTAGGTATGTGACTGTCCTCACAGACCGGTACTGCAGCTAGGTGTGTGACTGTCCTCACAGACCGGTACTGCAGCGAGGTATGTGACTGTCCCCACAGACCGGTACTGCAGCTAGGTATGTGACTGTCCTCACAGACCGGTACTGAAGCTGGTTGTTTGACTGACTGTCCCCACAGACCGGTACTGCAGCTGGTTGTGTGACTGACTGTCCCCACAGACCGGTACTGCAGCTAGGTGTGTGACTGTCCCCACAGACCGGTACTACAGCTAGGTATGTGACTGTCCCCACAGACCGGTACTACAGCTAGGTATGTGACTGCCCCCACAGACCGGTACTGCAGCTAGGTATGTGACTGTCCTCACAGACCTGTTCTGCAGCTGGGTATGTGACTGTCCCCACAGACCGGTACTGCAGCTAGGTATGTGACTGTCCTCACAGACCGGTACTGCAGCTAGGTGTGTGACTGTCCTCACAGACCGGTACTGCAGCGAGGTATGTGACTGTCCCCACAGACCGGTACTGCAGCGAGGTATGTGAATGTCCCCACAGACCGGTCATGCAGCTGGTTGTGTGACTGACTGTCCCCACAGACCGGTACTGCAGCTAGGTATGTGAATGTCCCCACAGACCGGTACTGCAGCTGGGTATGTGACTGTCCCCACAGACCGGTACTGCAGCGAGGTATGTGAATGTCCCCACAGACCGGTACTGCAGCAAGGTATGTGACTGTCCCCACAGACCGGTCATGCAGCTGGTTGTGTGACTGACTGTCCCCACAGACCGGTACTGCAGCTAGGTATGTGACTGTCCCCACAGACCGGTACTGCAGCTGGGTATGTGACTGTCCCCACAGACCGGTACTGCAGCTAGGTGTGTGACTGTCCTCACAGACCGGTACTGCAGCTAGGTATGTGACTGTCCTCACAGACCGGTACTGCAGCGAGGTATGTGACTGTCCCCACAGACCGGTACTGCAGCGAGGTATGTGAATGTCCCCACAGACCGGTACTGCAGCAAGGTATGTGACTGTCCCCACAGACCGGTCATGCAGCTGGTTGTGTGACTGACTGTCCCCACAGACCGGTACTGCAGCTAGGTATGTGACTGTCCCCACAGACCGGTACTGAAGCTGGTTGTGTGACTGACTGTCCCCACAGACCGGTACTGCAGCTAGGTATGTGACTGTCCCCACAGACCGGTACTGCAGCCGGTTGTGTGACTGACTGTCCTCACAGGCCGGTACTGCAGCTGGGTATGTGACTGTCCCCACAGACCTGTACTGTAGCTGGGTATGTGACTGTCCTCACAGACCGGTACTGCAGACGGGTGTGTGACTGTCCCCACAGATTGGTACTGCAGCTGGGTGTCTGGCTGACTGCCTGCTTGTCCCCACAGACCGGTACTTCACCTCAGTGGTACACGCGGCCGACAGTCTGGATTCGGCGGCCAGCTCTGGCCCGGCCACGGTGGTTGTCGCATCGCCTTCCAGCCAGCCGCCGACGTCGCCGGCCGCCAAGCAGCCGTGAGCGGCGGTCGCCGCCCCGTCGGGCGGTGGTCGCACGCTCTCTCTCTCTCTGTCTCTAGTCACGGCCGTGACGTGTGCCAAAGCCGGCGCCTCCACGGCCGCCCGGCCGCCGGCAAGTGCCTGGCGTGCGTCCGGCCCGCCTTAGCGTAGCGCGCTGCGACGGCGGGCGGCCGGCAGGCGCGAGTGCGTGGGCGGCGGCTGGCGCCATCTGGCGCGCGCAGGGCGGCCCCGGTCCGTGTTGATCACGCGCGTGCATCTAGTCGTTTTGTTCAGGCTGCAGATGGTTTGAGTCGGGGCAGCGGCCCCATTCTGTGATAGCGTGAGAGTAGCTGGCGGCCGCGTTGGTCGCAGTGCGCGAAAGAAAGTCGTGAGCACCGCCTCCTCGCCGCCCCAACACCGCCATCGCCGCCGCCATCGCCGCCGCCCCGCCGGCTCGCCGCCCCGCCGCCCCGCCGCCCCGCCTCCGTCTCTGTAGCTAGCGTTAGTGCGAGGAATGCTAGGTCTTTCAGGCACTATAGTAGCCGAAATAGCTGCCTTGTCTCATTATGCAATAGCCGACTGTTGGTGGTTAGGTCTTGTTGTGCACTAGCGAGCGTGTCGGTGGGTTTGCTCGCAGCTAATCTACATAAGCCGCACGGTCCTTGTTGTACTCATTGGCGCGCCGCGGAGAGCTTGTAGCGGCGGTCCGTACTCGGGGCGGAGCGTGGCTTTGAGCGACACCACCGTGGTGTGTCCGGTTTGGTGTAGCACATGGAGCTGCCTTGGCAGAGGTGCTGGCCGGTAGTTGCCACCTGTCGCCGTGATGGCGGCAGGTGCACACTGCGCCGGCCGCCTGTTGCGGTGGCTCCGTGACGGCCTGCTGGCCGGCTGATCCGGACGTCAGGCCGCCTAGCTGTGTTGGCCGTGGTCGGTAGGCGCTGATCAGAGGTGGGTGCCGCCAGGCTGTTGCTCCCTGGTCTCTAACACTCCGCACGGTATTCTCTGTCGGGACCCATTGCACAGTACATATAATTTCCCGGCGCTACTCCACAATCCAGTAGTTTCTCCGCTATCCGTGTGTGTCACATGCAATGTTCTCTATTCGGGTCTGTGTTGTCGAACACAATATTTTATATCTGTCCGGTTCTGTGCACATCACACAGTATTTTTGTTGTTCTGATCTGTATTACCTGTGAATGTTCTTCACTTCCCGCGTCTGTATTGTCTAACACAGTATTCTCTTCTTTCCTGGTCTGTGCACACATACCAATATTATCGGTTGGCCTGATATGTGCTACCCGGCGCAGTATTGTCCAGCCCTGTCCTGGTATTTGCTACGAGCACAGTATTCTCGGTCAGGATCCGTTACACATAGAGATATTGTCCGCCTGTCTGGTCTGCTTCTCTCCCATTGTTCCCCACTGTGCTGCTATGTGGTCGCCAGCGCGGTGCTGGCGACTCTCCTCGTCTGCCACTGATTATGGTACTCCTGTTCTGTTGCTACCCCTCCCCCACCTCCACCTCCACCCCCACCTCCACCCCCACCTCCACCCCCACCTCCACCCCCACCCATACCCCTGCCGCTCCCCGTCACTCAGCAAGGTGCACTCCTTTCCCTGCTCCCCTCGCATCACTCAGCACGGTGCTCTTCACGCCTCTACTCCCCGTCACGTAGCACGGTGCCTTCCCTCGTATCTCCTCGCATCACAGCACGGTACTTCCCCTCTTGATCCCATCAGTGCAGCCTGCATACCCGGCTGCACATCAGCGGCCACGTCACGTCACGTCACGGCTAGATCGGATGCGCCAACTGCAACCGATGGTGACCCTGCCGCTGTCCCGGGCACATATTGCGACAATGACTGTCTCCTCCGGCGGTGGCGCCCGGCCGACCAGCCAATACGCGCACACTCACATCATCGCTGCAATGAAGACGTGTCATTTCTGTATGGTGTTTCAACCAGATCGGCGGACGTGCAAAAGGCCGACTTGGAAGCAGCTCCGAGGCGCCAATGTCGGGTTGTTGAACGATCGATTTTCACGAGTGGAGCAGCGTCTGAGCAGTTGTCATTGGTTGTCCTCCGGTGCTGGACTGCACGGCCGTGTAGCCCGGCGTCCACGACTTCTGGCTGCGCCATGCAATAAGATGACCAAAAAATGTCGGGGGCAGCGCGCGACTCCCGCTTCAGTGCCGCAGACGTCTATGTAAATAATGCCACAGTGATTGTTGACATGAACCTAGCGTAGTCTTCCCGTGTGGTCCTGTCGTTTTATATATATATATATATATATATATATATATATATATATATATATATATATATATATATGTATATATACGTACATATATACCCATACACATAGTTATTTATAGCCCAGCCGGTGATGACTAACTCCCATTTTTTTACACCGATTTGTCCGGCGTTCCGACGGGGAGGCGGGCAGTCTCCACTCTTTGCCGCACGTCATCACGATAAGTGCCCCAGATCATGCAGGCAGGTTACGCGGTTTTCATTGGTGCCGTTCGCGTGGTGTTCGTTTGACCTGAACGGGTGAGCGCCGGGCAGGCTCGGCGGCGCCGGCTCGCCGCACGCCGCGCTGAGCCGCGCGGAGTCGGAAACGGTCACTTCCGGAGCGCGGTTCGCGCCCGCGCCCGGGACAGCGCCCGCGGTCGGGACAGCGCCCGCGGCCGGGTCGGCGCGTCCGCCTGTCGTGTGGCCTGCTTTGCGTCCGGGCATTCTGTTGAAATTGTTTTGTTGGTGTTGTACGCGGTCCCGCCCGGAGTGCGCGCGTGGCGCGCGCCGCCACGCCAGAACAGGCTGGCGGATTTCGGTATTGAAATTTAGCTTTAAAGCCTCGACAAATGTGTAAATGATGCAGAATACATACAGAAAACGTCTCGGCTGTCTTTCCAAAATGCATCTGCATTGTACCACTGGTCGATCGTGGTGAATATCTGGTACAGAGCGCCGAGGACTCCTTGGCTCGCCAAATTAGTTGGCTCCGGGGCCCGAGTTGGGTACTATCAGATATGGTCAGATATCACCGACCGTAATATTGGTCGTGTTTACAGCACTGAGCAGACACAAGGAGAGAGCGTGCAGTAGCACGCAGTTTTTAAGTCATCCGTTTCTTTGTCTGGTTCGCAATGTGTCGAAGCAGTTAATTTTTTGTGTGAGCAAGAACTACCAGTAGGCAGCCTAATTTGGAAAATGGCTGGATTCGAACATCTGAGGTTTATGCAACTTAACACTCGCCCTGGAGGACCTCTGAGAATTACGCGCACTGGAGGGTGAGGAGGGGGGTGGATTCTGCCCCCTAAGATATGTTCCTATTAAAGCTGGAACAACGAAATTCACAGGGTTTGTGGGTGCGGTAGTGAACTCTATGGTGTACAAATTTCGTGACCTTAGGTCATACCATATACAAGGTCCAATGATGTCAATTTTCCCAAATGTATGGTTTGCGTGGCTTGCCTTGTCATTGTTATGGGTCGCCGTAATTAGGGGGCGAATAGTCTAGGGGTAAGTTGTTCTTCTCCCAATCGAAAGGTTGTGGGTTCGGGTCTCGCCTGTCGCTACTCTTCGCCCGCGACCAATCGGCGTGAGAGGTTGGCGACGGTGGATGACTTAACGGTTGATGTGTCGTAAAACCAATAACCAACCAAGGATCGCTGTAGTTATGTTTAAAGGCTTCAATAGGAGCATTACTGATGTTTTAGACATTATTAATGATGCAATACAGGTAATAGACCCGGTATTTGACCTCAGGTCACCTATATAGCAGCACTTTATCAGGTCATTGCCTGCTCCAGTTACCGGAACGGGGTCGCCCGTCCGACTGCTCCGTTGGGCGGCTCGGCGCAATCGGCTTCGCAAAGAAAGGAGTGAAATACATCAATAAAGTATGGAAACGCTTAAGTACACAATGACAAACAGTAGTTTTCCGGATGTGTAGGGAGTAAATGCAGAGTGACATCAATCGCATGACAGTCATTTGCATTTATGAGGACATTCCAGTTGACTAAGTTTGGTTCCATTAACCTGTCATGAACTTGACCTGACTTGACGTCGGTGATCTAATATGACTGAAGAAAAATAGCATAAACTTTTACATCAAACAAGTCGCTAGTGTTGCCAAGAAGACTCCCTTTTGCCAATGCACGGGAAGCGCATCGGCGCCGATTTTTGTTTTCTGGCACTACGAAATTATTTTTATTTCAACGGCCCCTAACTCGAAAAAATGTTCGTCAGATTTCCATTTTTCTTCCTTTGAATAACGCGCTGGTCATTTCTAAGCAGGTACATGAACAATGGCGTATATTGGGCGGCAAAATTTGGAGTTATGTACGAAAAGCCGGAGGAGTGGGCGAATTTCGTCCTTCCCTCCAGGGCGCGTGTTAAAGAACTTGTGTCCACCAAATGGCCAGAAGTATTACAGGTCTTGAGCACATCTCGCTAGTGTCGCCCCTCTGGGATGGCCGTTTTTTTCAACTATGTAATGCACTACTGAAGCCACGCTTCAATTTGCAACGCTGTAGTTGTTCCGTATTTAGTCTGACACGTACATATAGTTGGCGACGTATTCGTATTCTAATTAACCATCGTTTCCTCCTTGTTTATAGCACGCCCCAGGTATCTGGCTGCAACTCATACATATGACACCCCTGAGGGCGAAGTCACAGCATCACTATTCCACAGGACAAGATGTTACGAAGGAGATGACATGCAATATCATAACCCGGGTCAGCCAGCCTACATTGAGATAATTAACCTGCGCCGTCACCCCGTCTCGGGGGGGGCGGATAGTAACCCCCTCTAAAATCCAAACTAAGCATCGCACGAAAACGAAATAGGTTTAATCGGAAAGCGCTCGACGAGTAGGGTCCGGATCCACCCCAAAACAATTTTCACCGAAAGTGAGGTCACCAGGGGGGCTGGATTTTCACGACTTACATTATTTTTTTGGCTTTGGGGAGTTGATTTGTGGGATATGTGAAATAAGTGTATTTGGAATGAGAAAAGGACAGCAAAATCCACCAATCAATTAAATTATTTGGCCCACCAAAATAATAATATTTTTTTGAAACTTAAAGATTAGACTTCACGTTTTCTTTAATTTTCCTCTTGCAATGGATAGAACAGACCGAGAAACGTTGTTGGAAGTCAACTTGCCCTAATAAAAAATGCTTACTTTAGCCAGAATCTTCTATTTGAACTGCAATTGGAAAATATGCAAAATGTATATGTAGTCAAAAACGAAAAATAACAAGTTCTACTCGTACGTTTTGTTGTATCTCTAAAGATAAGCAAGCGCTGAAAGCTTCATTAAAATATCTGTATCCGTTAAAGCGTGACGACTGGTCGAACATTTTTGGAGGTGACATCACTTGACCTTGACTAACTCGTTGACCCTGAATGGCATGACTTCAAAATTTTGAAACAGCATACCAAATTGATGTGGAAATAGGTGTGTCAAACTTGGGCGCGCTGCCGCGCGCCGTTCGTCCGCTGTCCGCGAAAAAACCTGAGAGGGGTGGTTGAAGACCTCCCCAGAGACGGGATGGGTTAACCATCCCAGTGCAGAAATATGTTATACCCTATCTGAAGGTGCTTTTAGCTAACTTCTCGGCCATTCACAATATCGTTTTGGAGTTTGGCCTACCTTCCGACAGTTGGGCACACATTGTGTAAAACATTGAGTTTCTGTCTTCTAAAACATCGGAGTTGATACGGTTCGGTCAGGTCATGACCTCTTCTCAGTATGGATTTTAGATGAACGTTCAATTTTTTTTTCATGGACAATCAATTCAAGATACAGTCAAAAGTTGAATGTGGGTGTAAAGACAACTGAGCAACTAAAGATCCAGATACAAAATTCAACTTCAGGGCAGGCCGCTAGACAAAGGTTGTAACCGAAGTGCCGCTTTGTGCGCGTAACGTAGCTGATTTATGTTTAACCGGGATTATGTGGTGGGGAATTACAATGCACGCGTAAACAAAGTTCCACGGGAATATCCTGTCAATTCGCTGAGATTTTACCTGGAATGTCGCGAGGACTCCATATGACACTCGGGGCACGGGACCTGGAACGTCCCGTATTGCATAACAGGTGCCGCGTGGGATGAAATACGAACTACTGCGACGGAAAAAGGCCAAACACAGCAAATGTGCAGCTCAAGCCGTGACGTGACTGAGGTACTCACCTTGGACATGATTTTTCGTTTTCGTGATTATTGCTTTTCAAATTTCCTAACAAAGAAGATATTTGTATTAGTTGTATTCTCATTTTTCATGAGCGGCGTACATTTGGTTTCCTTTTGGAGGTACTCATTGCCTTTTCTAAACGCCATCTGTTTCTTCAATTGTGAACCTCACCCACCCATCACACATCTCCCGGTACTTGACCTTGACCTGATCAGTGACCTTGACTTTTTGGACGTGTTACATCTTTGTTTCGCTCACCTATCATCAATATTGAGGAACGAAATTGTATTTGTCCAAAAGAGGTAGATAATGCTGTTTCGAGTAACTCTGAAAGTTCAATAACGGTCCTATATGATTCCATTTGGCGTACATGTACGCCACCCGCCTACCACCTGTTCACCCGTTATATAACACAGTGCACACCTCAAACACATACATCTCCATACCCGCACCACCACCATTTAGCATGAACACCACCACACCTACACCCACGGGAGAGTTATCCGTCTGCCGTCGGGACGATGGTGGCCCATGGGATCACATGACCCCTGGGCGGTGGAGGAATAGCTCTCCAAAACCACAGGGGACGAGTAGCCTAGGGGTAAGTTGCTCGTGTCAATCGAAAGGTTGTGGGCTCGAGTCTCACCTGTCGCTACTCTTCGCCCGCCACCAATCGGCGTGAGAGATTGGCGACGCTGCATGACTCAACGGTCGATGTGTCGTAAAACCAACAACCAACCAAGGATCGCTGTAGTTATGTTAAAATCCTCCAAAAGTGACATTACTGAGAGCGCTCCTGCACGCACGCCAGATTAGATCAGTGGTGCTTCTCATCCAGTCCAACGACAGCATCGACGGACACATCGCCACCACCGTACGCCACATACTCACCACGATCACCCCAGGCACTCACCGCAACACATCGCAAGGCGCCGTCCAAGCGCGTTAGTTGGCAAGAATGGCGGTGGTGATATTTGGTGTTTGACGGCATGGGCTTTACATAAATTTTGGCATCTCCAGGCACAGAGACACCTCATTTGTAAGCACCCACCACTGAACACTAGAAATGGAAAAGTGACCCGAAAAACATGCGGGCCCAGGGTGCGTCCATAAGGGCTCCGAGCCGCCTTAATCCAATGCTTTATGTTGTTAAAAATGAGTTGTAGCCACAAAATTAAGTGGTGAAGTTTTGTTTTGGTTACTAGGAGGAAAGGGAGAGGGTAATCGGGAAAAAATAGCGCATCCACTCATGAAGGATAGAAACTTCCCCAATTCCACACTGGGAGATGAATAGGCACCACAGTTATATGAGAGCCTGCCTTGTTGCGAGCGCATCGCCAAGCACCAGCTGACCATCCGTGCAAATATTATGTGAATTTGTCTATCGTTGAACGGCCCGGCCCCACCCAGTGAAACGCTTCCGTCCGTTTTCTGTTGCATCACATGTGCAGAGTAGGTGAGAGTGTTTGCAATAGTTGACATACCAATTACTGAAATATTGCTATGAGCGGAAACCACGGTCGTAAGCTTGTTCGGTTTCTGAAGCTTGCGTTCTGCAGAACGGAAGCGTCAGAAGCCAAACTTTGTTAACGCAAGCATGCCTGAGTTCATCCTTGTAAGTCTGGCTTGTAAAGATTTCAACAAAAATAATGGTGGGCTGATGGCAATGCGGTGGTGTTCGACAGATCTATGATAATGGGGCGCACATTGATACTTAAATGAAAACTTCCAGTGATATTTAGCTACGTTTTGGCTGCTGTCTTCATTAGGATACATGGTCCTCAAGTAGGCACTGCCCTATCAAAATCAGCAGCCGCTCCACGGAGGCACGTGAGTCAGGTGCGTCTAAGAAAACAGTTCAAGATGAAAAGAAGCAAAGAACAGGAAGTTTACAAAATCCACAAGGCAAGCCTGTCTCTGTCTGTCTGTCTGTCTGTCTGTCTGTCTGTCTGTCTGTCTGTGTGTGTGTGTGTGTGTGTGTGTGTGTGTGTGTGTGTGTGTGTGTGTGTGTGTGTGTGTGCACATGAGTATTGTGTGCATGTGTGTGTGCTCGAGTATATGTGTAGTTGCTTGTGAGCCTCCAGAGCTGTGTGTGTCGGTGTCACAACGTGAGTGTCTGTAACAATGTGTGTGTCTGTGTAACAATGTGTATGTCTGTCTAATTATGTGCATGCCTTTGCTTGTGTGCAAAGATGCAGCAAGAGCACCGTTTGGCAACAAAAACGCACTGGACCAAACAACAAATTTTGTGCTCCTTTAATGGTATATCAAGTCCCCTATCTCGTACTATCTGGCTCCCATCCGTTTCCCTGGTGTAAGCTTTCGTGCAGGCCCATCACGGTATTTTGTGCACGATGCTTTTGGGATTGACTTCGGGTGCATTTCTCCTTTTCTACAACATTGCTAACCTTGATACCTGAACTGGAGTCAATGGCCATCGATGGCTACAAACACCTTGCAATGTGCTTGCTTGCTTGCGATGTGTTTTTGTTCATACCCGTGCTGCTGGCGACTCTCCGCTGTATGTAACAATCTTGCTCTCGGTGTTTGCCATATCTGTTTTGTTCTTCGTTTAGGTGTTAGTAGTACTGCTAGTGAGAACTTCAGCTTTCGTAGCGTTGTAATTAGCGCTGAAATTCGGCTTCTAAAAAGTCTGGAGAGCAGACTATCAGGGTTTTGAGAAAGGAGCCAAGAACCAAACCGAACCACTCGAGAAGCCAAGAACTACCCGATTTCGTGCGATAATCATGCGTAGAATAGAAATGAATTAGGTCAGCAAATAAAAAGTCAATGAGGTCAAAGTTCATGGTAGTTAAAGGGTAGGTAACCGACTTTTTCGCATGCAAGTGTAAACTGTATTGAATCCTAATTTTCAGGGACGATCACTGCAACACCATTCACGTGCCTGAACCACAATGCGTCCAGCCGCCAACTTGACGACACCGAGATTGAGGAACTGTAGGAAGGAACTCAAACTCAAACTCTAGGAATACAGTTTGACACCGATGACGGAACAGAAACTACTCAGACTTAATAATGTTCAACCATGTGGCATGTGACAGTGGTGTAGAGAAATGACTCCAATGGGGCTTGACAACTTGTCTTGCGTTGTAGCTGAAATGCAACACGCGAGTTTCCCCAAAAGATATGCAGACGCCCTGCGAGACTTGGGAGCGGACAAAGGCCTGGCTATTATGCGGACAGCCAGGCCTCAAGGGCCAACCTGGTACGAAGGCAAAGCTATGGAGAAAAAGAGTGGAAGTCGGCTTTAGGCTGTGATGTAATTTGGCGTAACCGTTCACCACATGGGTGAAATGGCATGCCAATTAATGACGTATGGCTAAAGTACATGTCGGAAACCTAAAATGGGCATATAGGTTCGGAGTATTGCTTAAGGAATGTGAAAATGATTGGATCCCGATTATTTTCTTCAGAGCCGCTTATCTTCCAAAACACTCCACCCATGTGCACATGATTTCTGCAAGAACCGTGTTGTTCGTCGTGATAAATATGGAAATGAAGCAATAATTGTCATATGGAAATTTGGTCATGATATGTGTAAACAATGTCGAAACGGATTTATCCTCTGTGCAGTCTCCTGAGACACAAATACTTCAATTACACAGATGGCACCAATGTTTTGACCTGACCTATCACTGCGATTGAGATAGTTCCAGGGAGTTGCTCAGATGTGTCCTATGCCACAACCCTTCAAGTGTATGCCAGGGGTGTCGATTTGTATCCTTTTGTGGGGGCCATGACCCCACCAATTTTGATCTTGGCCCCTCAATGTTGATTTGGGCCCCCTAATAACTTATGCTGTTTATGCTGATAAGATAAGGGAGGGAATATGAAAAAGCCATATGTGATAAAAGAACTCCTCAGTATGCCAAAGGTGGTTATGGAGCATTTGTTAAGTGTATGATGTTTAATGCTCAGAGTATCCGTTCCAAATTTGATGAGTTCAAGTGTCATGTTGCTGAGGAGGAACCAGATTTTGTTTGCATTACGGAGGCATGGGTCAGTGAAGGGTATTTTGGAGATAACTTACAGGACTATGAGATCCAGGGATACAATATGTTTTCGTGCAATAGGGGTCCAGCAATGAAAGGGGGTGGTGTAATGCTCTATATGAATAGCTTATTCAGTTCTCAAAAAGTAGCAGGTGGGGATAAAAATGTGTCTGTGGAGTCCATTTGGCTTGATGTCACTGTGGGAAAAAGCAACAGCAATACTCTTAGGATAGGAGCTTTCTACCGATCAGGAACCCTGCCACATTCTCAGCAACTGGAGCTTGACAAGGTGATTTGTGAGGAAATCAGTAGAAACTTTAAGAGGAAGTGCCTTATTCTCGGTGACTTTAATCTAAAAGGTTATGAAAATGCTGGTGTCGGCTCCCCATCATGCAAAATGTTTAGGAAATGCCTTGAAGAGGACCTGTTCTTCCACCAGTTTGTATCGGAACCTACCAGGCATGCTTCATTCTTGGACCTTGTATTCTCGGATTTAAGTGACTTGGTTCAAGATTTGACTGTAGGCGAAACTCTGGGAAAAAGTGACCATAACATAGTTAGATTCAAGGCACATGTAGGGGAAATTATCAAGGATAATTTGGTAAAGGTTCCAAATTTCAACAGAGCAGACTTTAATGGCATGAGAGCGGCTTTAAGTGCCATCAGATGGGAAGAAGAATTCTCCAATTTAAATGCCTGTGAAATGTGGGAAAAGTTCAAATCTTATTTGAAGGAAACTCAGATTAGACATTTCCCCCAAAAGAAACGCAAAAGAAGGGTAGGAAAGCCAGCATGGCTTACACCAGACGTGATAAAAGCAATTAAGGCTAAGAAAACTGCATTTAGAGTTTTTAAAGAAGCCTCAAATATCGTTAATCTAAAGGCGTATCGAAAAGCTAGAGACACTGAAGCAAAAAACCAGAGCAGCAAAGCGAGCAAAAGAACTGGATTTAGCTATAAACTGTAATGGGGACAGTAAAAAGTTCTTTAGTTTCTACAAGCTGAGTAAAGTTTCTAGCACAATTGGTCCACTGGAAGTAAACGGGACTACAATGGGTGAGGATAGTGAGATGGTTGAGGAGCTGAGCAAGCAGTTCAAATCAGTGTTTACATTGGAAGATATGACCAATCTGCCGACCGTACACCATAGTTCAGTGACATGGGATCTGACAAATGATGTTGATTTCATTGATAGTGATGTTGTTTACAATCATATCAGGAAAATAAACCCAAATAAGGCAGCAGGACCTGATGAAATTTATGCTAGGGTGTTGCGGGAAACTGAAAAGGAACTGGCATTTCCACTTAGTATAATATTTTGTAGGTCAGTTTCACATAATGAAATTCCAACCGATTGGAAAAGGGCAAATGTAGTTCCTAGTTTCAAGAAAGGAGAAAGAGGGAAAGTTGAAAACTATAGGCCAATAAGTCTCACATCCCTAGTCTGCAAGGTACTCGAATCCATTATCAAGGATAGAATAGTTAGTTATCTGGAAGGTAGCAGATTGATTCAAGATACTCAACATGGGTTTAGAAAAGGACGATCGTGTCTCACAAACCTCTTGGACTTTTTGAACTTCGCCACAGAACAATTTGATCAGGGAAATCAGGTTGATGTAGCATATCTTGACTTTAGTAAGGCCTTTGACAAGGTACCCCGTAAACGGTTAATGATACAGCTTCAGTCCCATGGTATTGCAGGTAGCATCTTAAAATGGATAGAGTTGTGGCTTTCAGATAGACAGCAAAGAGTGATGCTAAATGGTACAAAGTCATCATGGCAAAATATTCTTAGTAGAGCCCCCAGGGGTCAGTACTAGGGCCATTACTGTTCATTATATTTGTAAATAACATTGAAAGTGGCCTAAGCAGTAGAGTTTTGAAATTTGCGGATGATTTGAAGGTCTTTAGGTCAATAACAGGTCAGGATGAGCATATCTCGCTGCAAAAAGACTTAGACGAACTTGTGAAGCGGTCCGAAGAATGGCAAATGAAATTTAACTGGGATGGGTGGCCAAGTGCTATCAGTGACTCAACAGAAGGATTTAGGTGTTATTCTAAACACAAAACTGGGGGCATCAGAACAGACCAAGGAAGCCAGGAAGAAGGCACTGAGAATGCTCGGGGCAATAAATAGGAATGTGTCATACAGAAGTGAGGAAGTGATCAGGAAGCTTTACTGTGCATACGTCAGGCCACATTTGGAATACTGCATCTAAGCTTGGTCTCCTAGCTATGAAAAAGATTGTTGGCTTTTAGAGAGAGTACAAAAGTGGGCTACAAAAATGGTTAATGGCATAAGCAACCTGGCATGTGAGGAAAGATTGAAGAAATTGAATATGTTTTCACTTAGATATAGAAGGCTGAGAGGAGATCTCATCCACGTCTTTAAATTTGTAAATGGTCTGGAGAGGGGATACCTTGGGGAAATGTTTGAAATTAACAGAAATGATGCAATTAGAGGTCATAAATTCAAAATTAAAGTTAACCACATCAGAACAAGGTTAAGGCAAACTTTCTTCACCAACAGGGTAGTGGAACACTCGAACCAGCTGCCAGAAAGCATCGTCAGTAGCAGCACATTGAACATCTTTAAAAACAGCATAGACAATCATTATAAGAATAGAGGGCTTGCTTTTCAGTATTACAGGGAGGGCTGATTGGCAGATTTGGTGGACAACTGGTTTAGTGTACAGAGTGCAACCAAGAAGGGCCCTTGTGGCTCATAGTTGCACTAATCTTTTATGTCTTTATGTCTTTTATGTCTTTAAGAAAGATAAAGAGAGAAAGAAGAAAACACCCTGCTACATATAAAACTTAGTTGATGTTAACCAGCATATTTTGTACCGTAAAGAAACAGATTAGGCTTAGATAGTGAACTTCCCGACCCTGAACTCACCCCACCAAAACGTTGGCTTCGTCCCTCCCTAATATTAAACACCAAGAAGATACCTTCACCCATCGTCATCACAGCTCAAGCCGGTTGTGCTCCGATGCTCCATCAAGGCCGGTGTGTTTCAGCCTGCATATAAACAGAACAATATTTTGAGCCGTTGTGTGTTTGTTGGTGTTTGGAGTGAGGGGAGGGTGATGGTGACGCTGACAATGACGATGACGTCGATGATGACGATCACGTTGACAATGACGTTGACGATGACGATGGACCCGAATACATTGTATGACACTGTAGTCGCATGCTACGACTCACAGTTTTTATGTTGACATGCACCGTGCACTGCTTTTTTGCTTATGTGACTTAACCTGTTACTGGACGAATTTTCCCGTTGGCGAGGATGTTGATTGAACACAAACATACACATTGTCAAAAAAATATCAGGATTATTGAGGTCGGAAAATATAGTGGGAGAAATCCGACAAGCTTTTTGTGGGGGGTCCAGTACTCTTCCCCCCCCCCACCTCCCCCAATGTTTTTCCAAAATCGACACCCCTGGTGTATGCACTACACATATCGACACCTCCACTTGAGGTGAACTCCGGAATAGCTGGAGAAATGCTTCTCGCTCAGTTGTGGGCCATACTGCAAGAGTGACGTGTCGTCGTGTGCCAGAGAGCGTGTCAGCAGCGTCAGCAGCGGCGGTAGCAGCGGTAGCGTCAGCAGCGGCGGCAGGTCGTTCAGCTGGTCATGGAGAAACAAACGGCAGCTGTAAATGCACGTCTGTTTCACTGTGGTTACCGCTGTAACAGCTATACTCCCTACCAAAGCCAGGAAGAGCGCATCCTGCACTCGATTGCATCAGCCAGCCCGACACGCACGCGCGGCCGGCCACCGAGGCCACCGACATTCGGACGCCAGTTAACATATACACGCAGCGACTGACCTCACATTGCATCAGCATTCCGCATGCGTCGGCCCAGGCGTCGCGCTGCACCGACGTCAAGTATACTTTACGGCACACGCATTGCAAGCAGCAATTCATCACACGTTGCCACCAGAACACCAGTCCGGAATGCACAGACACGCTTAGACCAGCTAGTAACTCAAACATCCGTCAAACGCTAGATACACTGTACATCCGAGGAGCCAACTACTGTCATGAACATAAATCAGACGCCATCTGGTTTTTCTTTCAATTTACATGCACACACAGGCTCATGGATAATAACTTAAACTCGTGCGTCACCACACCCACACGGAAGCTGGCTGCCATCTGGACCAGGAGGTCAGAGAGTGGCCAGCCCACAGTAGTTTTCCACCAGTATATAAACCCACCAGTATAAATACAACGGCACGGAATCCTCAAGGGGGCAGACCATCACCAGACGCCGAGCTGCGCTCACCACTGCCGCCGCACACCACCAGGCCGGCCAGCTCTCTACCTCCACTGCACCTGACCTGGCTGGGAACGGACCGAGCGCCGCGGACAAGAACCGGGATGCGAGGTGCAGTTCGCATCGTCTAATCGAACGAAACTCGTGGACGATTCGCACCGTTTGTGTGCGATCTTCGTGGACAATTCGCATAGTTTGTTGTGCGAATTTCAAAGACAATTTGCTGTGTCTCGTTTGTGGTGGAGGACTGAAAGTGATAATTACAACGCGAGGCCCTGGATTAAAGCGCTGTATTTTGGATGGACGATCACGGCCAACGATCAATAGCTCAGCAGCAGCAGCAGCCTCAGCACAGGGGGCCAGCTGGATTGTCATACCGCACAGTGCAGCGATGCTAGGCTGGACATCTAGCTGGAGGAGGGTCCGTGCACAGCCGACGGGCGGGAAGATCAGCAGACATGACTGAATGGCAAGGCACTGTCGTTGGTGCACACGCCGCAGTGCACGTTCTGACATCAGCTACGAGTTGCAGCTGGAGTGTTCCGAGCACATCGTGCGACGGCAGGACAGCGCGTTGTGGCGGAGGTGGCCGAGTGGCTGAGGTGTTGAGCTCTGGATGCCAAAGTCCCGGGTTCGACACTGGCACCACTCGGGATGCTTCCCAATCCCGCGGCCCTCCGGCGGACCGGGGTCGGCGGCGCCATTAACCGCGATCGTGCATAAAGTGCACGATCGCGGTTAATGTATTGTAAATGTATTGTAAATTGTAAATGACCCAATAAACAATACGGCGCATTCATTGTTCCTGAAATGATTTTGTTATATTCATGTTCCAAGAATGGGAACAGAATATCACAGATATTATATATTACGATGAATTGGGAACGCTGAGCAATATGATAGCTACTATGCCAGCACGGTACGTTAGCACGGTAGCACGGTAGCATGGTTCTCCAAAACTGCTGTGAACTATGCTTTCAGGCTTTCTAACTTAACATTTTCATATTCAAACTACTGTTTATGTAACGAAGCCATGCTAATGTAAAAAGCGATTTGCTGAGATATGCAAACTTCAGTCTAAAAAATAACTACATGTAGATGTTATGTAGCACTGTTATGATATACTTCAAACTAGACGGGATACGGGAGACAGGAGCACAGGAGAGGCAGAGACAAGAGGAAGGGAGACAGGAGACAGAAGGCAGAAGACAGGTAGACAACGGGAGAGAGAGAGAAAGAGAGAGAGAGAGAGTTCTCGCACTCAATAGAGAGAGAGAGAGAGAGGAAGTGAGAGTTCCCGCTCTCGAGAGATGGATTGCGTAAGCGGCTGTCTCGCTGATGACCTATCAGTGTAGTGGCGGATTCGATGATGAGATCTGAAGTTACCCAACTACGGAAATGTCACCGACTCCGGCTCCTATTCTACGCCTCAAGGCGTCGACCATTCGTTTTCCTGCCAACTTCTCGGACTTATATCACTTGCGAGCCTCTGGCTTAATGCTTTCATCCGCCGTAATCCTGCCGCCCGATGACAGAACATGAGTAGAGGGCATCTTCTTGCAGGACCAATTTGCATGAGCTGCCAGCTCGTGTTGCCTGGCACATGGATATGAGACACCAGTTCATAGTCGGGGGAATAGCCTCAATGTCAATGTCAATGGGTGGGCTGAATTTACCACTACTGCCACGACTCCAGTGGTAATCACCACTGTCGCCAAATAAATACCAGCGACAATATTGCGTGAGACGAAATGTACGACCCTCGATATACCAGGAGGTGCTGAGTTTACATCAAAAGTAACGTTAGGGATTATGCTATATTACGCAACGTTTCGGCCAGGGGCCATCGACACGCCTGACGATGGCCCCTGGCAGAAACGTTGAGTAATATAGCATAATCCCTAACGTTACTTTTGATGTAAACTCAGCACCTCCTGGTATATTGAGGGTCGTACATTTCGTCTCACGCAATGTCTAAAACCTAGGAGCACTTAAGAGCCATTCTTCGTTGTATTAACCATTGGCAATACTTCGGTTAGCCAGTGACATTGTCAAATGGACCACGTCTGTCATTAAATGGATGCAATTGGTGATACTTTGGTACACCAGTGACATTGTCAACTGAACCACCACAGCCACAAAATAGACACCAGTGGTATTATTTTGGTCCACCAATGATATTGTCAAATGGACCAACACTCTCACCAAATATGCACTAGTACCGTGTCATCATGTCGTATCGCATGTCGTATCGTATGTCTTGTGATGAGACGGAAAGGGGCCACAGTAAATTAAAGTGAGATTTGGACGAACGTATCTACTACACGGTAACATACTGGGTAATGCCACATGAGCAAATGTCAGCTCTGAAAGACATCAGTAAATGGCAGTGTTATAGTAGTGACTAAATGCGTAGGGGAAATGGTGATAAGGGATTTGTGATCATCGATAGGTCAGAGCATGTCGAAAAAGCGAAGACCATCATGTGTGATACAGATAGCTGTACTAAGGTTCTAGCTGTCGTTTCCAAGGGAAAATTCGCAAATGAAACTATGCATGATTTCACGGCTGATCACGGCAGGACTCTGATCTTTTATTGTCTACACAAGGACTTCCAGGGTACGCCTCGTCATCTCTGACTGTAGAGGATCCACTGCAATAGCAGCCTACCTGATTGAGCGTAATCTTAACCAGCTGCTGAGATTCGTCCCTACTCTTTTATGAAACGCTTCCTAAATCAAATATTTTATTTCAGGGGCATCATGCATTGCAGGACGGGGCCGTTTTCAACATAGGCGTGGATCTGTTTGTCAGCATACCTTTACAACAGGCTGTTATAAAGACAGCAGAGGACAAGCTCTCGGAGCATGTCGATGACATTAATGTGTTTAGCTGTGTTCCAGGAAGTGTCGGCTCAAGCTATCCGAAAGACTAACGAAGCCACGGAGGGGAAAATTGCCCAACGAGGACCTTTTTCCGAATGTCCATAAAATGGAGAACACGGATTGCTGGTAGGTTTAAGTTAATCGGTTAATTATTGCTTTTTAACAATAAGCACCAGTGCTGAAGATCTTTCATCTGGAAGTGTCATTGAGTTCGTGATGTAGTTTTCGCGTTAAACGAAAGCGGCCGCTGGCTCTATCAAACGAAGACAGCTAATGCTTCTATCGAACGAAACCGTCTTGAAAATCTTAAAACTGTTCACATCTAGCGTAATCTCGATGCACTGTCGTAATCGACGCAAAGCTAGCGGACAGTTAGCATGGGGTCTGCAGATTCTGCCATTGCGTCGGCCTTGCGTCAGCTGTCTGCCGAGTCCTACAAAACGCTGACGATTTCCGAGCGGACAAAGTTGGGTTTTCTGAACTTTTTCCGCTCGGCGCGCCAGCGGCCTTGACGTAAGATCGAAAGACTGCTCGGGATAAACTGCTGTCGCCATATTTGCGGATCTTCGGCGGATTGGGGCCGCATCGGATGCGTTTTTTTCAGCTTGCATGTTACAACATTTCTCAACATGTGCGTCGGGTTTACGCCTAGTCCGTCATTGCGCTGGCTTTTTTTGCGTCGAGATTACACTGGGTGTGAATAGTCCTTTAATCTGAAAACGAAAAATGGCTTGACGCGCTTCAAGACCGGGCGGGCTCGTTTCCCAATATATCGGTCGGGCCCATCGTAGAGTCCGACTGGTCCGCTGCATTGTCGGGAGATGGACGCGACCCGTTTGTCCTCTTATACAACCGGAGGTTTGCTTCAACTGTACTACCCCTGTACGACTATCGAGGCCGTCCAATGCGGTCCCGGAAAGGTACGCGCCCCAGGTCACCGGCGTCCACATCTGGACGTACATGAAACAGCAACAATGCACTTCCTGGAGTAGCTTTTGCATTGTGGAAATAGGAGGCTATGATGCATTAAATTACATATATGTGGTGCCCGAGAGGGATATACGGGCTTCGCTGCGTTGCGACGAAGATATATTTTCATGTAGATGGCTTTGTCGTACTGGCTTTACAGTTCAGGGGTGTAAATAATCGGCACACGACAATGACGTTGTTCCAGGGGCGCAACCAGGAGTTTCTCAAGGGAGATGGGAGGCTCGACTAACAAACGCATGTGATACAGCAACCTCTTTCGGTGCGCTTCGCGTACCGAACATTTCTGGTCTTGCATAATGAAGATTTCACACTGTCTTATATGGTCTTATTTATTTTTGGTTGCTAGGGAAGGTCTGTCAGGCCCACTTGGCTGCGCCTACGCGTTGTTCCGCCACGTTTGGGGTGAGGTTTTGTAGCCGCGTCGAAGAAAAACATCATTCGGTTTTCACTCTACTACGGGGACACCAATGAGGTATAATGCGAGCCTCCCAGTACGAAGCTGTGTTATCTTTTCCCCCAGTCTTACGTGCCATATGATATGTCATACTCCTCAAGTATATCCAGAATTTGCCGCTGGCACCGGTCAGTGGATTGCGACCAGAACGCGCCGACGTCCGAGCACAGATGTCATGTCACATATCACGTCATGTCACTTTTGACATCATGTCACCTCTGAAGTCATGTCACCTCTGCCGTCGCGTCACACCTATGATGCCATATCACATATCATTTCATGCCACCCTTGGCATCATGTCACCTCTGTTGTTTCGTCATTGTTGCGGACGCCGTGTTCATCCGCTGGGAGTGGACTGTATATGTGTAGGTGGGTGACGCCCTGGAGCTTGGGGTAGAGCGGTCAAGGGGCCTGAAGAAAAGGGTATAGAAATGAGAGCGAGAAATAAGTAAGCGTGAATAACATGTGAAAGGAAATTATATGAATAACAATAGGAAAAGGAACAAATAACTGCAATGTGAGAGGTCGGAAAGATATATGCTGGGAGAATGCAAAGAAATAATCGAAGTAACCTAAATATAGGTGGACATAATAATAAAGGTTGTAGGTTATAGCTCCCCAATTCAAGGGAGACAAAGGAACTCTCCAATTCAAGAGAGCAATTACCTAATCAAGATCACTCCAATTCAAGAGAGCAGTGACCTTAGGAAATGAAGGAGTACGAAAAGATTGGAAAGAAAGCAGGAAAACAGAATCAGGCACGGTGACCCAGCCGTGACGAGCAGTACTGCGCGTGGTTCATCAATTCACTTCCACCGGTCACTCACTGCATCACTCATCACTCCAACACTCGCTCAAAGCACTCATTTCTATATTGGCGACGGGGAGACGGCAGGGGTGAAGCGGACTTGACAAAGACGAGGACGACAGAAGAAGAGAGTGAAGGGGTGGGGGGGGGGGAGAGTGGTTTTTTAGGCGTGCCGAACCATAAAGGTCATTTGCGCCGCCTTTAACACGTTGCATATCTGTCTATGAAAGCGAGTGTTACGATCAAGGTACAAGCAAGTGGACATTTACGTTAAGGGAATTTTGCGTTATAGTTTGTGCGAAGTTTTTGGATGCTGGAGGCGGGGGCTGGGTTGGGGACGTCTCCCTGGTGTCTAACTGGTTTTAATTTTACTTTACTCCTCCACATAATAATTTGTGGTTTGAGTGGGGCTGGGGTGTTTTGAGTGTTGAGTTGATTTTGCCAGAGTGCCGGCTATAGCCTACTCCTATCGAAGAGCACTGAGGGATTTTTACCGTGCGGACAAGGAGGCAATTGTCCACACCGCCTCTGACGCCGGCTGCCGCGTGTTAGTTGTTAGTAGTTGGTTAGTTTATGCATGCCATGCAGGGTTGTCAGTTGGGTTAGTACGGTGTTTCATAATTTGGCTCCTCTACGTCCGCTGTTCCTCTGGGTAGCCATTTACGTTAAGTGTCGGAAGGCAAGTCGGCTCATCTACGTCCGACGGCTCCTCTGGGTAGTGGTTTTACGTTAAGCTAAACAATTTTTTTTTCGTTGTTTTCCTGAAGCAAGTCGGCTCATCTACCTCCGACGGCACCGCTAGGTAGCCAATTATTCCTAACTGGGAAGCAAATCGGCTCATGTACGTCCGACGCCATGCAGGGATGGCTATTTACGTGTTTCCTATGAGTGTTTCGCGGTCATGTATTGCTAGTTGATGTGAGCGTTGGTGGTGCCTAGAGAGCTCCTGCTAGTTCTGTGGCATACAGATATTCAAATAGCAATTGAATGAGTTCTGCGTGTTTGTCACCGAGAAGCGATGGAAGCGATAGGGTGATGCCCTTTCTCTGGCAGAAGGCCTTAAGTGGTTGTCTCTGAGAGCTAAAGCTACTGCAGTCTAGCAGGATGTGGCCTATGCTTAACGTGGTGTTGCAGGTGTCGCAGTGCGGTGTTGTGTGTTGGTCATCCTCTAATCGAGGCTGTGTTAGTTTTGTGCAACCGGTTCTAAGTCTAGTGAGGATGACCTCTTTCTGACGGTGAGACTGATTTGATGTGTTCCATGTGCCTATTGTTGGTTTTATTGAGTGGGCGTGGTTGGATTTGTGTTGTGTTGAGTTGTGTTGTGTCCATGTGTTCTGTTGGTGTTGGCGAATGCGATGTTGTAGGAGTGCTTTGCAATCGTCTACCGAATATTCCACGCTGGGGTGGGTGTTCGATGCTAAGGCTTGCTTTGCGAGCCGGTCTGCTTCTTCGTTACCTGGGATGTTGGCGTGGCCCGGAATCCAGAGGAAGGAAAAGTTCATGTTTACGTTGTGGGCCACGATTTGTTGGATTCGATCAATGATGTGATGAGGACAGTCGTGGGTGTTGCTAATTGACTGTAGGACGGATTTGGAGTCTGAGCAAATCACTACGTTTCTGACTTTTCGCTTAATGATAATGAAAATAGCGGCCAGAATGGCCATTGCTTCAGCAGAGTAGATGGAGAAGTTATCCGGTAGACGTTTGGAAAGTCTGAGACCTGGTCCAGTGATGCCGATGCCTACCTTAGCCTCGTGTTTCGACCCATCCGTGAATATGAGTGATTTGTGATTGTTGTCATCGGCGAACTTGTGAAAGAGGCCTAGAATCTCCGCCGATGTGATAGTGGCTTTCTTCTCCGAGAGCAAGTACTCGACCTTTGGTTGACTGAAAGTCCAGAAGGGCCTAATGGGCGGTCGAGCTGCAGTGGATGGCATTGCGAGGTTAAGATCTGAGAGAGCCGTGGCAATTTGAATGCTATATGGTGGAAGTTTGCGCGCAAATCGGCTCTTGTCGTATCTGCCAGGCATGAAGCAGCGCTGTGCCGGATGATTTGGAATGGATTTGATTTTGATGTGGTAACGGCACAGGTGTTGTGTCCTCCTGTGGTGGAGTGATGGTGTGTTTGAGTCTACTAGAAGACTAGCTATCGGTGTAGCGCTAAGGGCGCCTGTGGCTGCTCTGATGCAGCTGTTTTGGATGACTTCTAATTTTTTACTCTGACTTTCTGAAATTGTGGAAAAAATGATGCTGTTGTATTCTATGATGGGTCGTATGATTGATGTGTACAGTCGCAGAAGTGTTTTCCTGTCTCCGCCCCAGTCTGTGCCTGCAAGTGCACGTATTATGTTGACGCGCTTCGCGCTTCGCTTCGTGATGTCGGTGATATGGGTGTTGAAACTGAGTTTTTCGTCTAAATGCACCCCTAGGAATTTGAAACTTTTCACCTGCTCGATGGCTTTGCCATCGATTTTAAGTAACGTTTTCGGTGTGGGACGGAGACGACTGTATGTGACAGTGGCCGATTTTTCTGCGGACAGGGTGAAGCCCCAAGTTTTGCACCACTTTGCAATGTGGTCTAGTCCTGCCTGAATGTTTTTTTCAGCTTTAAGGAAGCATTGTGATGTTGTCCAGATTGCTATGTCGTCCGCGAAAAGTGAGTAGTGAAGTGAAGTGTCCCCGTGGTCGGCAAGTATGTCGTTGATCATGATGATGAAGAGGCTCGGCGAGAGCACGCTCCCCTGAGCCAGGCCCTGCTCCTGAGTTGTGGTGTTTGATGTGACATTGCCGCATCGGACCCTAAGAGTCCTATCCCTGAGGAAGTTGAGTATGAAGTGGGCCATGTGTCCGCGTAGGCCTATCTTATGGAGTTTGTGTGTCAGCGCTGACTTGTGTAAGGCGGCAGTGATGTCTAGGTAGGCAGCTATTGTTGTGCGTTTGATGTATAGACAACTTTTGATGTCATGCACTAACCTAATGAGATTGTCTGTAGTTGATTTTTGCCGTTGGAAGCCGCATTGAAATTCGTCGAGCAGGTCGTTGTGTTCCAGAAATTGCCTCAATTGTGTGTTGACCATGCGTTCGACCAGCTTGCTAGCACAGCTAGTAAGTGAGATGGGTCTATAGCCTTTTGGGGTGGAGTGATCTTTGTGCGGCTTTGGTAATGGTATGACTACGCTCTCCCGCCAGGATGCGGGAATCGTGTCGGTTTGGTACAGTTCACTTATGGCCGTTAGTAGATACGTTAGGGAGTTTTTGCTAAGACGTTTAAGAAACTGGTAATGAATGTCGTCCGGCCCAACCGACGTGTTTCCACACTTGCTGAGAGCAAGTTCTAATTCGTGCATAGTGAATGACTGATTGTAGATTTCTCTATTGTCAGAGCTAAAATTTGCTTTGGAGGCAAGGGCGTCTAGGACGCTTACTATGGTGGTGTCATAGTTGGTGTTGCCGGATACGCTGGCGTAGTGTAGTTTAAAGTGGTCTACGACTTGTTGTGGGTCAGTGATGTGCTGTCCATTCACCGTCAGCTGGGGGAAAGGGCCTGGTGGTGGGCGTTTCAGGTTGAAGCGCTTCATCAGGTCCCAGATTCTGCCGGTAGGTGTGAATCTATTGAATTGCGAGGCAAAAGACTGCCAAGAGTTTTGGCGTGCTGTTCGAATTGTGTACCGGCAGTGTTTTTGAGATTGCCTGTATGCTGATAGGTGTGCTTCGCACACGCATCTTTTGAATTGTTTGTGGGCACGGCGCCGTGCGGCGATTGCCCTTTGACAGTCCGGGGTCCACCATGGCGTTGATGCCTTTTTCCTAGGTTTGTTACTTTTTGGGACTGAATCTTGTGCTGCTGAGCTGATGGCCCTTAGAATCGTCTCTATCTTACTGGTATCTGAAGTTGCTAGGCTGAGGTCCACCTGTTCCTCGAATTTAGTCCAGTCCGCTCTTTTCAAATTCCAAGATTGTCTGAATAGTTTAGTGTGGTGGATAGCGTCCGTGCTGAGCCTAATTGTGATTGGATAGTGGTCGCTCAGCCCGGGAACGTCTGAAACTGACCAGTCAAATAGTGAGCTAAGTCGTGGGGTGCAGCACGTTAAGTCTATGCAAGTGTCCGATCCTAATAAGGTCGGGTTGTGGCGGGTGGCGGCCCCGGTGTTAAGAAGTACTAGGTTGTGGTCCGAAATAAACTGGTGAATTTGGTGCCCTCTAGTGTCGGTATGGTCGCTTCCCCACGAGGGGTGTTTAGCATTAAAGTCCCCCATAATGAGAACTGGTGGAGGGGCCTGAAGCAGCAGGTCGTTCAGTTCCTGTGGTGTGGGGGTTTCAGCTGACGGCGAAATGTATAGTGAGATTACTGTGGTTTGGCAATGTGCAATTTTGAGGTTGACTGCTACGCAATTCAGGGGAGTATTTAACGTTACTCGACGATGAGGTATGCTGTTTGCTATGAGTATGGCTGCGCCCCATTTCCTATGTGGGCCGTTTACGTTGTTTAGGTGCCAAGTGTAATCGGGAATTTTGTTCCAAGTTGAGTCAGAATCTCGAAAGTGAGTTTCTTGGAGCGCAGCGAGTAGTGGTTTTTGTTGCAAGAATTCAGATTTAAATTCTATGAATTTGCCTGGAATGCCTCCGACGTTCCACTGGAGAAAAAGTCCCATTGCCGAACGTTTAGTAGCTCTGTGTTCTTAGACTGGGGTAGTGTCGGTGTCGAGTTGGGGAGAGAGGTTGAATCGATGAACGGAGAGAGTGTTGGGAGGTGTCCCAGGCAGTGGTGGTAGCCTGGACCTGGTCGCACGGGTTCTGGGGGGTGATTGGGCGGAGTGGCGGCGATATTTGCGCTTGGGAGGCGCGGTGGGTCGCTCTGGTGTTGTGGGCTCGACGGGCATGGCAGGAGAAGCAGGTTCGGTCTGAGTGCTGGCCTCAGACGTGGTTTTCGAGTGGGTTTGGGTATGTGTGCAGGAGGTTGTGGGAGGTTCGGTTTGGCAGGAGATGGTGGCCTTGGGCTTGAGGTTGGTCTGGGTGGGTGTGGTGGCCTTGATTCTAGGCCTTGGTTTTGGTCGGCCGGATGGGTGTGGTAGCGGCCGAGGGTCTGGAGGAGGCAGTGGGGGGAAAGCTTCAGGGTGGTGAGGTCGGCCCTGGCCGGTTGGAAGGGGTGGCGCGAAAGGATAAGGCCAGTTCTCATGGAGGATGGGTGGGTGCCAATGGGGGATGAAATGGAGACCGGGTCTGGGTGTTGGAGGAGCGACGTTGCCGGTTCTGAGATGGGGTGGGAGGGGAAGAAGCCCCATTCCTCGGTGGGGCTGACGTGGGATGCCGGACTCGCGGTGGAAAGAGTGTGGCAGGAGGCCGGGTCGTGGGTGAAGGAGATGTGGATAAGGGCCAGGTCCGAAGTGGAGAGGATGTGGGAGCAGGCCAGGTCCTGGGTGGGGTGGTGTGGGAAGGAGTGGTGAGCGGCGAGGTCGAGGGGCAGTGGGCCGGGGAGTTCGGGGATCGGTGGGGCGGTTGAGTCGAGGGTTGGAGGGCCGGTTGATGCGAGGGTCGGAGGGGCGGTTAAGTCGAGGGTCGGAGGGACGGTTGGGGCGGGGGTCGGAGGGGAGGTTGAAGCGAGGGTCGGAGGGGCGGTTGAGGCGAGGGTCGGTGGGGCGGTTGAGGCGAGGGTCGGAGGGGCGGTTGAGGCGAGGGTCGCAGAGCGTTGAGGAGGGAGTTGTGCTGGGCTCCGGGAGCCGGCTGCTGGTGGGATGGTGGGACCGGTGGGGGCTGGTGTCGGAGTGGGTGTGGGCTTAGGTGTGGAGAGCGTGGCTGCGTAGCTTCGCCCGGTGGTAGGTGCTGTGTGGAGAGGTGCAGTTGTGGTTGTGCGAATGTCAGTGGTATTGTGGCGTATGTGCTGTCGTGCTGTTGCGTGTGGCACTCGGTGGATTGCCGCATACCGGCACACCTCTCTCTCCTGTGCCCACTTGGGGCAATTGGGGTCGGTGGCGGGGTGCGGCCCTGCGCAGCCTGCACACTTCCGTTCAGAAGAGTGGCAGTCGGATGTCGCGTGGTGGCCGGCGCACCGGCTGCACCTTGGAGATGGCGACGTGCATGCACGTTCGCCATGTCCGTACCGCAGACAGGACCGGCACCGTAGTGGCAGAGGTACGTAGAGGCGTACCTCGTAGGCCTTGCCCTGTAGTGGACATTTACGTTAAGGGAATTTTACGTTATAGTTTGTGCGAAGTTTTTGGATGCTGGAGGCGGGGGCTGCGTTGGGGACGTCTCCCTGGTGTCTAACTGGTTTTAATTTTACTTTACTCCTCCACATAATAAGTTGTGGTTTGGGTGGGGCTGGGGCGTTTTGAGTGTCGAGCTGATTTTGCCAGGGTGCCGGTTTTAGCCTACTCCTATCGAAGAGCACCGAGGGATTTTTACCGTGCGGACAAGGAGGCAATTGTCCACACCGCCTCTCACGCCGGCTGCCGCGTGTTAGTTGTTAGTAGTTGGTTAGTTTATGCATGCCATGCAGGGTTGTCAGTTGGGTTAGTACGGTGTTTCACAATTTGGCTCCTCTACGTCCGCTGTTCCTCTGGGTAGCCATTTACGTTAAGTGTCGGAAGGCAAGTCGGCTCATCTACGTCCGACGGCTCCTCTGGGTAGTGGTTTTACGTTAAGCTAAACAATTTTTTTTTTCGTTGTTTTCCTGAAGCAAGTCGGCTCATCTACCTCCGACGTCACCGCTAGGTAGCCAATTATTCCTAACTGGGAAGCAAATCGGCTCATGTACGTCCGACGCCATGCAGGGATGGCTATTTACGTGTTTCCTATGAGTGTTTCGCGGTCATGTATTGCTAGTTGATGTGAGCGTTGGTGGTGCCTAGAGAGCTCCTGATAGTTCTGTGGCATACAGATATTCAAATAGCAATTGAATGAGTTCTGCGTGTTTGTCACCGAGAAGCGATGGAAGCGATAGGGTGATGCCCTTTCTCTGGCAGAAGGCCTTAAGTGGTTGTCTCTGAGAGCTAAAGCTACTGCAGTCTAGCAGGATGTGGCCTATGCTTAACGTGGTGTTGCAGGAGTCGCAGTGCGGTGTTGTGTGTTGGTCATCCTCTAATCGAGGCTGTGTTAGTTTTGTGCAACCGGTTCTTAGTCTAGTGAGGATGACCTCTTTCTGTCGGTGAGACTGATTTGATGTGTTCCATGTGCCTATGGTTGGTTTTATTGAGTGGGCGTGGTTGGATTTGTGTTGTGTTGAGTTATGTTGTGTCCATGTCTTCTGTTGGTGTTGGCGAATGCGATGTTGTAGGAGTGCTTTGCAATCGTCTACCGAATATTCCTCGCTGGGGTGGGTGTTCGATGCTAAGGCTTGCTTTGCGAGCCGGTCTGCTTCTTCGTTACCTGGGATGTTGGCGTGGCCCGGAATCCAGAGGAAGGAAAAGTTCATGTTTACGTTATGGGCCACGATTTGTTGGATTCGATCAATGATGTGATGAGGACAGTCGTGGGTGTTGCTAATTGACTGTAGGACGGATTTGGAGTCTGAGCAAATCACTACGTTTCTGACTTTTCGCTTAAGGAGAATGAAAATAGCGGCCAGAATGGCCATTGCTTCAGCAGAGTAGATGGAGAAGTTATCCGGTAGACGTTTGGAAAGTCTGAGACCTGGTCCAGTGATGCCGATGCCTACCCTAGCCTCGTGTTTCGACCCATCCGTGAATATGAGTGATTTGTGATTGTTGTCATCGGCGAACTTGTGAAAGAGGCCTAGAATCTCCGCCGATGTGATAGTGGCTTTCTTCTCCGAGAGCAAGTACTCGACCTTTGGTTGACTGAAAGTCCAGAAGGGCCTAATGGGCGGTCGAGCTGCAGTGGATGGCATTGCGAGGTTGACGCGCAATGCCATCCACGGTGAAGGAGTGTTGACGCGCCGCTTATATATGAAGGTAAGGGCCGTCTGAGACAAGGAGAGAAAGGGGTCAACAGGTCGCATAAACATCCCGCACCTGCGTCGCGGCCAGCGTTCAACAAATACGCGGAGCAAATACGGATGAGGCGACCGTGCCGCCCCGCCGGTCAGGCAAACACGTCATCGCTGGACATGCGACGTCCAGCCCGATGTCTCGGCTGCCCGCGAACGGCAGACCACAGCGCGACATGCAACGTCTGTCGGCAACAGTCTCTTTGACGTCATATGGCCTCTGTCCTTGCCACCTCTGCCGTCACATGACGCCTGTGATGCAATGTCACATCTGACGTTGCATCATCTCTGCCGTTGTCATCTCTGTCGTCGCATCGCATCACTTATGTCATGATATCTCTTATCATATGTCACCTTTAGCGTCGTGCCACTTCTGTTGTTGTGTCACCCATGATATCGTGTCACCTCTCGCGTCACGTCAACTCTGACGTCACGTCACACTTTTGACGGAGTCCAGCACCTTTTGTGTTGCGAGTTACGACAGGACTCGGCAACAGTTTGATTAGTGTGGCGGTTGAAGATAGGACGGAACTCTGGCTTACCTTCAACGGAAATGGCAATTGAATCCCGTGTGGTCACGTCGGCAATTTTCTGGGCAGATTTCAGGTCGTACGGTGTTTCAGACTGCAAAGCATTACCGGGTGTTGCTATTATTCGACAATGACCTGTATGGTGTTTAAGACTGCAAAGCATTACCGGGTGTTGCTATTATTCGACAATGACCTATCACTGTGTCTGTTAGTGGTGCTGGAATAACTCGCTCGGGGCGTATATCCCTCAGTACCGGTACAAATGGCTGAAGTCTTGCATTTCCAACACCAGGATGTTGTCACAGTGCAATACGCAGAGCAAGTACCACGTATTGAGACTAAGCGAGTTGGCTTATAGACAATTGTATCGTTAGTTAGTTAGTTATTTGGGCTTTAGGGCGTTTCGACCAGAATTAATCATTCGCGCCCAGTAGTTGTCGCGTTCCTCTTCCGAGAGCGGGGTGGGAGTTTGCAGCTCCCTCGCCATACTTCACCAAGTTATGCTAGAACCGCAAAATAAAGCCAGTGCGTTGCCCGTGCACAATGCAATTCCAACTCCCGACTGTATGCTGTACGCTGCGACTGCGTAATATACTATGGCGGGAAAGTGCGAGCATTGGACTTTTGTGCGCTCCCGGACAGTGGAAGATGCCTACTTGTACTGTAAATAAATCAGCTCACCTTAGCTGCGACAAAGAGGGTAAGCAATTGGACTTTATCGGAACCCTGTCAGAAATTCCTGTTGCGCCGCATAATATACCGGGTACACTCACCCACATGGGTACATAGTATATATATATATATTATATATAAATTACAACATCACTGAATTATAGCACTAAATTGTTTGTCACTAGATCAACATACTATTAGTGGCCGCTTGCGCAGCATCCAAAGGGTTGAAAATCGTTTTCTTTTGAATCTCCTACTTTGAATTACTAACATTGGAACTGCACAAAATATTGAATTGATGGATAGCTTCTTCAGGTCGGAACCATCTCATCCTGCGCGCCCATCTGAAGCCGTGGAATAACACTGATGCCATGACCATTGGTCGTCTTCTACCCGAGGCACAGCCAAGGGGGCCAAGGAGATTCGGGCTTCCTCTGGCACCCAAAAATATACTAGATCGAGCAAGAAATTTATAGATTTTCGCAAAGGCAAACTAAAACGTTTGTGCCCTTTACTAGCCCAGAGTGTCATATCTCATAACATTCTTTTTGTCCGATCCCCTGGCTTTGCCACTGTGATCTGCCGTGTTTTATTCGTATAAAAGTGTGCACGTTAATACACTCGATTTAGTACCAAACTGGCGTTTCATATACTTACTAACTATTCAACTTATCATATAACTGATAGCCATGCCAATGAACAAACTAAATTCGGATCTTGTAACTTTAGGAACACGAGCAGCCTTCAGTAAATTGCACAAGTCTTCAAGTACGAAGCTTCCTGATTCGCCCGGTCTATACCAATATTTCCCGCCGCGTCCAACACGTCGCCTCGTTGGGACTGATAAGGACGCGTCGGCGGTGGCCCACCCACCGCCGCTGCTCATCCCAGGCAGTAATGAGGCCCGTCGCAGCCAGCCGGCAGCTGGGCCGGCCGCCGCAGACGCCGCCGCCGCCACCCAATTAGCAGCCGCGGGGCGCGATCTTCGCCGAGCGCGGCGCGTTTGAAGTGTACGGCGGGCTGGTGACTTCATCACGCGCGTCATTAGTACACTCGCGGGCAGTAACAAGCGCGTCGCTCGGCATCGATCGCGGCCGCTCTCGCCGGATATTTGATGACGTGCAATCTCTGTCGCCCCGACGGCCTAATGAGTATCGCGGCCGACGCGCGTCGGGGTGTCTGTCGGGTGTCCTGTTTCCCCAGCCCGTGGGATGGTGATGTCAACAGGGCTCTTGTGTCGGTGACCTCAGGCAGCCGATTTGTGTCATATTGTCATATTGTGTTATTATCTCAATGTTCAGCTGGGCACGTCTGGTGAAAAAGTAGGATCTCTTCACGGGCGCTTGAACTATCTTCGACTTTTAAGAGTTTTGGTATTTCATCGTGTCAGGTCTTTCAATCATGTATTTTGAAATATAGTGGAAATTATCTTTCCGTAGAACTACACCTGGAACACTTTTTTAATGACGTGGCATTGCTTCATCAAAATGTTTCTGAGCGCAGCCTGAAGAAAGAAAGCAAATTCGCCATCAAATCTTCGAAATTATCAGGCAAAAGTTTTAGATCTGTGTTCAAAAGGAGGCCAGGGGATCCCATAGCGAATCGACCAACGAAAAGCCGAAAATATCACCGTGCATCTCAGTTGTTTCTTTTAAAAATCAATGCATAGTCATATCGCGTGGACATAATTCACACGTGTCCTTCCTACGTGCCTCTGAGCAACGATCTTGCAGTTATGGCACCGGGTAACTTGGCGTGGTCGCTTCTTACGAGTGATGCTATTTAATATAAATCTCATCTCATCGAGGTCTTTAAATTTGTCCATGGTCTGGAGAGGGGATATCTTGGGGAAATGTTTGAATTTAACAGAAATGATGCAATTAAAGGTCATAAATTCAAAATTAAAGTTAACCACAGCAGAACAAGGTTAAGACGGACTTTCTTCACCGAGCACCAACAGGGTAGTAGAACACTGGAACCAGCTGCCAGAAACCATTGTCAGTAGCAGCACATTGAACATCTTTAAACACGGCATAGACAATCATTATAAGTATAGAGGGCTTGCTTTTCAATATTACAGGGAGGGGGGGGTCTGATTGACAGATTTGGTGGGCAACTGGTTGAGTGTACAGAGTGCAACCAAGAAGGGCCATTGTGGCTCATAGTTGCGCTAATCTTTATGTCTTTATGTCTTATGTCTAAATACAGATCTTGTTAAACTTACTTCGATACACTCGATCTCAGAACATCGAAGGAACAAATTGAATTCGTGACATGGTGGCCTAAATTTCCGTGACCTACCTTGACTCACTGGACACTTCGAACTCAATACAAATGCAAGGTTGAAGTTTGATTGCATAAGTTGGAGAAAAGCAGGAGTCGTTTTCATTGATTGAATAACTTGGGAGTGAATTCACATGCCTTGATAATCTTCAAGACCACTATAATTTAAATTTCCCGTTTCCTTAATAAATCCATTTGAATTAAGTCGTGGCCAATCTGTGCACTCCCTTTTGTATATGCCTAGCTAAGGAGACTTAGATGATCTTTTCTAGATTTTCTCTACGAATTCGAAAAATGCACTTCAGTCATCAAATAATAGAATCATAGTGTTCATACTTCACACAAGCCAAAGGGGTCCATCTGGGTTAAACATATAAATGGAATATACGATAAGCCTGGACAAAAAGATACTCAGCATCGCAACCAATACCGCACCCTAAATTCAAAAGAAACTATCCAACATCCTACACACCTAACATACCTATCTAGCCCTGTTCACTCGATCCCGAGCAACACACGAATGGATCGTGTTTGTGACTTTGCGAATCATGAACAATCAGTTATGAAGAAAAATTAAGTTAATTATAAAACGCCAAATTGCTGGCCCTGTGCTTCCCCAGTTTCGGTCATCCTGTATACTCCCATGATTATTAATTCACCTTAATTAGCCCACGACTGACTGCATAATTCATCTGGAGCGCATTCTAAATAATTGGACCCGAATGTGAAACTAAGCCTGAAAAGAAACAAGAAACTCAAGAAAAGCAAAAGAAAAGTGATTATTTCCTCCTTCTTGTCTTCTGTATCAACCGTTTGGAAAAAAATCAGCATGCTGTTTTTATAACAAAACGTAGTTAACGATACAACCTTCTGAACGATAATTGTTTTTGTTGACTTCTTACTACCGAGATGTCATTCCTTTGAATATGATGCGTAAGACCATATTCAAGTTTAGTTCTGATCTTACTGTATGTCGCGCAAACATTGTGCCAAGCATATGATTTGGTACATACATTTGATGTTCTCATTGTCTAAGTTAAAGCGAAGAATCAAGCCGTGGAATAAACATAACATCAACCTTACTTAATCGAACTTTCTCCAATGTTGGACGATAATTCTTCCTTTGGTTTATGCTGTTTTTGTGCACTTCATTCCAGTAGACAATCGATCAGATTAGCGGATGGTCCTGTGCAAAGGGTAGTTTCAATGCATTCAATACATATTTTCCAACATGTACAAATAGTATATTCGAATGTACTCCACATTTCTCTGGCCTGAAGAATATGACACTTTGGAAAAAATATATGGTTAGGACACACATGGATTGGTGGGGAGACGACCTTCCAGGGAAGACGACGCTCCTGAGCTACCGTGGCCACTTTATTTCTTCTACCTTTCGAATATATTCGAAATAAAAAGGCTGTGCGAAACTGTGTCTGTTCCAACCATCTACCTCCGAGTGTTTTCCCTTCATCCAGAGCATAGCCTCGTCTCTGCAGTTGTCTAATGAACCCAGCTGAGCTGGAACAAGTATGTGTAATTCGCCACGTCGATTAAATGTGTAATGGAGAATATGAAGGGACCAGACTATTTTCTGTAATTATTGATATCGCATAGGTAGCACAAGCAGACGGACTTGCGGTTGAGCTCTTTAGAGTCCGATTTTTCCGCGTGAAGCACGTGGCAGCCTTCCTTCCCAGCGGGCAGTCGCAAATGGAGAGAGTAGCTTCCATTTCAGCCCTCTCAAACTCATATAGCGCCGCATTAGCCGAAACCACATTAATCGACCTCACTGTCACGGCGACGACCTAAATGCAACCCCCAGTGAGTGGGCGCCTTGAGTCGACCAGCTTCAACTGATGACTTATGGTCCTGGAACGACCAGTGACCCCTAGTGACCTGGTAATTGGTCTCCTGTAGACCAAAAATTAAACCGTTCGGTGATCAGTAATTACGAAGCGTAGCGAATGAAGCGTATGAGTTAAACTGGATCGAAAATTGTGTTGTTGAAATGAAACTATGCTATCAGGTGGTTAGATTAGGGCCTATGCCACAAACCATGTTTATAGCGAAGACCCAGATCCAAGTATCGGTCCCATCGAAGTAAAACGTGTCCGGGTTAAATGCTTAATATAAGCACGCACCACACCGCAACATCTCAATCATTTCAATCTTCCAGTGACAAGCATCCAACAAGTCAGGATAAAACGCTCGGACACGCACTGCACCAGGGTCGCCTATAAACTGCACCGTCAGAACCACTTCCCGAGACGAAAAATCAAAACCTCCACGTCGTAGGTACATACAAGAGTACACCACACGCCCAGCTTCAGTGCCTACGCACTCAAACCAACACACTTTGAAGTAACCAACATTTGGAAACAAATTTCCCAACCGGTGATAATTCCCCGCAGGAATTAGCATGCGGGGCTGCGACTGGGTACTGGAACCATGTCGCAAATGCAAAGTTTCCACCTCTCCGGACGGGAAGGACTGGACTGTTTAACACGTGCTGTCTGGGTGGGGGGGGGGTCGTTGACGATCCCTCTAAGGTTTTCCGCGGATAGTGAAAGAACGGCGCGCGGCAGCGCACCGAAATTTGGCATACCTTTTCCCACATCAATGTGGCATGTTGTGTCAAAATTTTGAAGTCAAGTCTTCTAGGGTCAACGAGTTAGTCAAGGTCAAGTGAGGTCACCTCCAAAAAAGTTCAACCAGACGTCACGCTTTAACGGATAAAGATGTTTCAATGGAAATTTCAGCGTTTGCTTATCTTTATGGAAGCAACAAAACGCACGAGAGGAAGTTTTATTTTTTTCCGTTCTTTGATTACATATTAGTTTTATATATTTGCCCATTAAAGGTAAAACAGAAGACTCTGGCTAAAGTGAGCATTTTATGGGAGCAATTTGACTTCTAATAAACATTTTCGGTCCATTCTACCCATTAGATCAGGAAAATTAAAGAAGACCTGAAAACTAAAAACATTCAGTAAAAAAGAAGGGATATTTGGGTAGCAAAAAAATTGTATGGTCCTGGTCGATTTCGCTTTCGTTTTCCGATTGCAAATTTTTTTTTTCTGCACATCTCTCTCAAAATGAAACCCCAAAATGAAACATAGTGTAAGTCGTGAAACTCTAGGGCCCCTAGTGACATCACTTTTTTGGTGGACAATTTTTTTTTTTTTTTTTGGGGGGGGTCTGGCCATACTCGTCGAGCGCTTTCCGATGACGCCAATTTCGTTTTCGTGCGACGCTTAGATTGAATATTTGAGAGGGGGTCTCTATCGACCCCCCACAGAGACCTGACAGTGAGGACCTGACAGGAGAGACAGGGTTAAGGAAGGCTCGATTACATTCCATCCCTCCCCCAGTTCAACGTGTTTTGGACCCAATACGTTCTTTTCAAAGGAAAAGATGCCGTTTGGAGACTATAAGACACCCATTCAGAATGCTCGAGTACACTATCAAAAGTCGCACGTGACGTCTCTATGACGTCCTTTACGCCAGACCCATTGTGAGTTAGAATGTTTTATAAGCCAAAAGCTGTGGAATTGATGTGCGAGCAGGTACTGAACGCTTCAGCTTGGTTTCTCTGCGTGCTTTCTAGTTATTAAGCAATCGCCGGCGGAGTGTTTGAGGAGACCGGGTCTAGTTAATACAATGGATAGTTGATACAAGTCCTCGATAGGCCTTGAATTCAACAATTTGTATTACGAAATTATAAATCCGGTTGCCATGGCTATCACACTCCTTTTTATCTCATTGCTACCGGAACACCCTTTTCGCGGCAAAAACAAGCGCAAGTCATTTCGACGCACGGGTGTGGAATGGTGATGACGTGGCACATTTTTGGAACGAAAGTAAAACTTCAACGTCTGTTTCGCCTTTTATATCAAATTCCTCGCATACTTTTGAACTTTTTAGATGTCTATTACGATTATTATGCTCTGGCTTTATAATGCCGAAATGCTTTTATCGGTTGCCGCTAATTAGTACCCGTAAAGTTCCATAACACATCGCAGCTTGCTTCAGAAAACCTGCGAAGTAAATTGATACAGCCTGCATGAACCGGTTTCCTGATGATCTTAATCAATATTTATATGGACAGCGGCTTACCTAGGATTTGCGCTAATGGAAACGGATTTCGATTTGGAGGGGCCATCTACCTCTATCATTAAAAGGGCCATATACCTCTATCATATCATTTCTGAATACACAGACAATTATGCACAAAATGAATATATTCATGTTTTGCTTCTGAGCAACTCTTTGGATGTGACTTATGCATGGCTTCCTTCATAACGAAGGATTCCTTCATTTCTTTCTTTCTTTTTACAGACACCCATTGCATTACTTTCCTCAACATGCTAGTATCACATCAGCAATGGCGTAAATATTATCCACTTATCGCTTGGCACCTCCGGTCTAGGTATGTAATCATCCGAGTCTGGTGAGGAGTGCAGTATATTGCTGTAATACAACTATTTAACTACCTTGCTGCAAAGGTCCTACAAATAGGTTCTAATACCTACTTACCTTGGAAAATAAAACATTTAACCCATTCTTGAATATAATCTCAGATGACCTTGCCCTTACGTATTCTCATTTTGAACGCATTCGAGACAATTTTAACTTCTATGATGCTAAAGATATCAGTAAACAAGTTGAAATAGGTCCTGACATAGGAAGAAACATAGATATTCTCCATTTGAATGCAAGGTCCATAGTAAATAAATTTGATGAGCTCAATATCTTCCTAAACCAGCTGAATCACAAATGGAGCCTTATGTGTATTTCGGAAACATGGCTAACAAAAGAAAATGAACACAAATTTAGCTTTGATGACGAAGATTATGAACTATTCTGCAAAAGCAGAGAAAACAAAATTTGGGGAGGGTCTGCAATTTATGCTTTGAAATCACTCAATGCAAAACAACTTTATCTATTTAATTTTGTTGCTGCTGAAGCTGAAGTTGTTTTTCTCCAAATATAATTGAATAATAAACAAAGTATTTTGATATGCCAGATCTATCGTGCACCTGGTCATAATGCACAATTTTTGTCTGAATTTGAAGAGTGTCTTACAACAATAAACAAACTGAACATGCCTACGTACATCATTGGAGATCTAAACGCTGACCTTTTTTCAATTCCAAACAACCACTTTGCTGACTCATTTTTCATGTCTATATCCTCTCATGGTTTTCTTCCCCTAATATCAAAGGCTACTCTGTATATGATACATCATGCACGCTAATTGACAATATTTTCTGTAATGATGTGTCAAAAATAAAAGAAACTGGCATCATTAAATCTGATTTCTCTGATCACTTCTCTATTTTTGCGACATCAGAATTTTCAGTTCCAAAACCAATCACTACAAAGAGAACAAGAACTACCTTTGACTTTAATAAAAGTGACAATTTAAGGGATCATCTAACCAATGAACTTGAGGGGATTTTTGATGAAAATGATCCTGAGAAGGCATGTAGAAGTTTAATTGATGCATATAAGAGTGGGATTGATACATTTACATATACTCAAGTCATATCAAGAAAAACAACCTCCATTAAGCCATGGATTTCACCTGCAATATTATGCTCAATTAACCAAAAACAAATATTATTTAATCAAAAACATATCAAACTGCTGAAGGCAAGAAAAAATATAATAGATATAAAAATGCACTGATTACAATAATCAGGAAGGCAAAAATACTTTATTATGAAGCAGAATTTGACAAACATCAAAATAATCCAAAAGAGACATGGAAAATGCTTAACCAGTTACTCGGGCAAGCTCCTTCAAAGCATGATATCCCTGAAAAAAATGAGCGCAGATGGAGACATCACTCTAGAAAATGATGCAGCTATAGCTGAAGGATTTAATAAATACTTTACAGAAATTGTACCAAAATTGAGACAACAAATTCCTGAAAGTAACATCAATGCTTTGGAATATTTGCACACCTACCCAGGTATATCAATGGTGCTATTAGAAGTAACAGAAAACAATTTAGATACAATAAGTTCTTCTTTAAAAAATGTTGGGTCTGGAATTGATGGAATAAATTCTAGAATATTTAAACAGTCATATAAGTCAATATTAACACACTTAACCCATACCATTAACTTATGTCTGAGCAGTGGGATCTTCCCCAATCCATTCAAAATTGCTGTTGTAAAGCCCATCTACAAAAAAGGTGACCCATCAACATTTAGCAACTACAGACCAATTAGTATTCTTCCATATATATCAAAAATATTACAAAAGACAATCTACAACCAACTCTTGGAACATTTCACCCTACATAACCTACTTCCAGACAAACAATTTGGTTTCAGAAAAGAGAGGTCCACATACATGCCTCTACTCTTAATACAGAGCCTGGTCACTAAAGGATTTGAAAATAATGAATATGTTGTGGGAATTTACCTTGACTTGAGAAAGGCATTCGATACCGTTGACAAAGAAATATTGTGTGGAAAGATGGAAAAATATGGTGTAAAGGGTAATGCAATCAAAATAATACGGTCATATTTATCGGGAAGAACACAAGCTACTACAATAAATAACAGTACCTCTACTTTCAGAAAAATCGAAATGGGTGTGCCACAAGGCTCAATTTTAGGCCCATTACTATTTATAATATATATAAATGATATTGTAAATTTACATGTAGAATGTGAGACATTTCTATATGCTGATGACACTGCCATTTTTTTTCTCAAAAGTACTGACTGTCCAGAGCTTCATCACAAGATCGCAAATTCCTTGCCAAAAATTTCGCAATGGCTACATTCAAATCTTTTGTCATTAAATGAATCCAAAACTGTATACCAGATATATAACAATCACAAAACAGACATTGATCTCCAGATCAAATTTAATGGAATTTCTATTTTACATCAGAATCCGGTAAAATACCTTGGTGTATACGTAGATGAAAATTTAAAATTTGCATCCAATATCAGCAGTGTCTCAAACATGATAAGTCGCAACATAGGAATGATATCAAAAATTAAATATCTCCTAGGGAAGAATCACCTCCTAAAATTGTATAATGCATTTATTCTTCCATATATAAATTATTGCTGTTTTCTTTGGGGTGCAAACTATGCTAATCAGATACACAAATTGTTGCTACTTCAGAAAAAAATGATGCGTATTATTGAGGGTGTATTCCCTCCCCCCCCAGAGTGCAAACCCTATCTTTAAGAAATACAAAATTTATAGGTCCAAGATATAGCAAAACTTCAAATGATGCTTATTATGCAAAAATTCATTCATCATCAGCTACCTCATTCCATCAGATTCCTTTTCACAGAGATGTTTGACTCCCCATATTCCACAAGATTACAAAACCACTTCCAGCATAAGTATTCAAACAAAAATTATCGTCTCTTCACCACCGAATGTTTTGGACCCAATCTTTGGAACACCATCATAGCAAAGCATTTTCTGCATTCAGAGATACCAAATTCTAAGACTGTTCTAAAAAATCACATTAAGACATACTTCTTGAGCAGATATTAAAATACTTAGCAGCTAATTGTTGCTGTGTGTGTATGTTTGTACAGGGATGCTGGCATGCGAGTGTATGTGTGAGTGTGTGTGTGTGTGTGTGTGTGTGTGTGTGTTTGTGTGTTTGTGTGTGTGTGTGTGTGTGTGTGTTTGCACTTAACCATATATAAAGTTGAAAACACCCAACGACTGGTTCCTCCCACATTCCACCCAGCAACAAGCCCATGCTTAGCTGGGTGGAGTTGTGGGAGGAGCCAAAGTTAAAAAAGAAAAAGCAAATCAGGAGTGCTTACCACCATCCGGCCACAAACCAGCTGCTAACATTATAGTTTAGACCCTAATTTCTTGTTGGGATGGATTCAGGGTCAGTCATATGCCTCCTTTGGATATGACTACTAACAGCATTCTTTATTATTAGTCTTACTGCTCTAATACCCGATGCTTTGTATGCTTATTTATATGTTTTCCATCTCTTAGCTGGGAGTGCCGCGACTTTACTGTTTATTTTATGGTGTTAACGTAAGGTGCTTGCAGTCGTTGGGTAAGGGGAGGGGGCGCTCCTGGTCACCTGATCTTGGGTGGCGGACATTTAAATAAAAATAAAAATAAAAAATCCCGGGATTTCGGACCATATTTTTTTCAGTGGTCCATTAAAAAAATTGAGTCCTGTCCGCCTTAATTGTCATACGGAGGGGTTCGCTGGAAAAAATGATATGAATTAAATTCCATAATTAGTCCTCGTCTTCGCACATTTTCTGTTGTTTAAGAAATCCGGTTAACCGCTGAGTTTTGATGTGCCTTATCTGTTTGATTAAATACCCTGCCAGATTGGCCATCAAACTTAGGTATAGGCCCAGATACGTGTTTTCTTTTACCTGATGCGTTTTTCTTCGTCTACGAATATGTTTGGATTCTAAGCATTTTTTTAGGGGTTCGGCACATTGTGGAGACCCCGTCTCCTTTGAAAGTTATGTTACTTTTTAGTGCACAAACGATATTTGTGAGGTGCCGGCGCGTATCCGAAGACCACGATGTGCTTATTTAGTGCCCAGTCTTTTTGGTTCTCTTTAGGCCCATGTCGCTTTTTCAGGGCCCCAGCCTGATGTTCCATTGCGGTCTCATTGCTCCGATGTGCTTTGAGGACATCCGCTTTTTTATAACTCGTGCTTATTTAGAGCTGTAACGCATGTTTCAAGTCTCTGATGATTTTTGTTTAGGCTTGGTACGCTTTGGAGGCCCGGCGTATTTTCGGTATCCCATTCTGCTCTTAGGATTCTGCTGCGTTTACTTGGGGCTCCTGACGAACATTTGTGGGACCCCAGCACGGTTTTGGAGGCTTCAGTACAATTTCTTTTGGTCCTGGTGCAACCGTTCTGGCCCAGACACGTAATTTCGAAGGGACCTGACGCCAGTTTCCTGGGCTGGGCGCAATTTTTGTCGACTTTTTCTGATTTTTTAAAAACAACCAGAGTCCCGACTTGATTTATCGAGTCTGTGGCACATATTTGTTTAGTCCCGCCGTATTTTTTCGAGCTCCCGTACGTTCTTTTCGGGACCACAGACAATTTGTATGGCATCCGGTGGCATGCTTGGGGCTGGGAGCGATTTTCCTGGCTCAGACATTTGGCTTCAGCTTGATTTTTGGCGGGTTCCGATGCGATTTTATGACCACGCCAAGCTCATTTGGGGCCATCGACGTACATTATTGTGAGCACTTAGATACATTTTTCATGCCCCGACCAGATTTGTTGGACTACCGACGGAAATATTCGGTCCACAGCGCGATTTTGGGGGATACCGGGGCAAATTTTCGGACACGGTTCGAGTTTTTTGGTGCCCACTGGATATATTTAGAATTCTACGCAAATTATGTCGGCCTTGTCGCGAATTTATGTGACCCAGAGCGATTTCGGAGATCACCCCTTCAGGATGGGGGGGGGCAATGACCTCTTTGGTACGCCACTGCGGCTGCTCTTTTTTCTCAGCCAATGTCATTCTAGAGTAGAAAGGCCCTTCGGAGAACGTTCCTTCCTTTTTGGGCCCCAGTGTGATTTACGAGGGCAGCGACACGACTTCTTTCAGTCTAAGTGCGATTTTTGGGGGTCCGTCGTCATTTGTTGGGATCCATAGCGCGGGCTTTTGTGACTTCAGACGTTTTTAGGAGCCTAGCAGGATTCGAGGGTTCTTGAAGCGATTGCTGGGATCTCAGAGTGACTTCCATTGTCCTGACCGTTCTTTTCACCATGGCTTGGTTTTTTTTTTGGTGGTCTGGATAATATTTTTGTGTGGCCCGGTGTGATCAGCCGAATCCATAGCGTGATCTTCATGAGCTCGGACGTGACTATATATAATTCCAGGCTCAGCGTGATTGCCAGGGGTCCCAGCCCAACCTTTTGGGTTCCACGTCGTGGTTTCAAATAACCCGGCATGACATTTTTGGGCTCCCAAACCGTTTTGGTTCGCGCCTGGCCCCTGCCTAATGGACAGGGGCCAGGCGCGAATTTTGAGACGTCAAGTGATTTTCAGGGACTCTTTGGAAGCACGAGCGGGATTTTGAAGGACCCCGGCATAACCCCTTGGGCCCCAGCGTGATTTTAATGAGTCCGGCCCGTCTTTTTGTGGCCTTCATCGTGATTTTCAATGAACCCGGAACTATGGAATGAAAGCTTGCGCCTTCCATAAATGACATAAATCATGAGTTAGGGCCAGCCAAACCTCGAACCAGAATTATTACTGCAAGTGCAAAATATGGACCTTTCAGATGGCGTAAACTGAACACCTATATATTTTATTTAGCTTACATTTTGTCAACTTACGCCATCCTCAGTAACATCTTGGCCCTACATTGCCATAAGTTGATGAACTGGCAGTTGCACGATTTTTCGCTCTCTAGTGGAAAGCCAAGATAACATGACGAAAGAATAATTATCGCGGATGATACTCAAAGGTTTAAGCTTAACCCGCGCCGTCATTCCGGTCAGATCCTCCCACCCCGTCTCGGGGGGGGGGGGGGGTTGAAGTCCCCCCCTCTAAAATGCAAACTAAGCATCGCACGAAAACGAAAGAGGTGTCATCGGAAAGCGCTCGGCGAGTAGGGTCCGGGTCCACCCCCTAAAAAAAATTCCTCAAAAGTGACGTCACCAAGGGGGCTAGATTTTCACGACATGCATTATGTTTTTACTCTGGGGGGTTCACTTTGTGGGATATATGAAAACAAAACAAAATGTATTTAGAATGAGAAAAGGACAACGAAATGGACCAGGGGTATATTTTTTTTGGGCCCCCAAAAATACAAATTGTTTTGGGGGTAAATTTCAAAATTTTGAATTGTCATGTTTTCTTTAATTTTCCTTTTCCAATCTGTAGAGCAGACCGAGAAATGTTGTTTAAAGTCAACTTGCACTAATAAAAAAAGGCTTACTTTAGTCAGAATCCTGTGTTTGAACTGCAAGATGGGAAATACGCAAAATTTGTATGTATTGAAAAACGAAAAAATGACAAATTCAACTTGTACGTTTTGTTGCATCCTGAAAGATCCATTAAAATATCTGCATCCATTAAAGCGTGACGACTGGTTGAACGTTTTTGGAGGTGACCTCACTTGACCTCGACTAACTCGTTGACCCTAGATGACCTGACCTAAAATTTTTGAAGAACATGTGAAATTGATGTGGGAAAAGCTATGCCAAATTTGGGCGCGCTGCCGCGCGCCGTTCGTCCGCTATCCGCGAAAAACCTGAAGGGGGGGGGCGGTTGAAGACCCCCCTCCCGAGACGGGACGGGTTATTGTAGTTGTGGGTATTTCCTTCCTATCGTTGCAAAATGATTACTCATTTTGCGTTTCCCCGAACGTATTTCAACTGGACCCGGTCTCCCCTATCTAGTGTCCTCCCGTGGTAACAAAATACCTCCGAACTCGAATGCAGGATCATGTCCTAATACTAATTTGTGCCCGAAATTGCTCTTTTACGCCACGAATTTCAGCCGCAAAAGGAGTGTTCGTAATTTTCCATGTTAGGTAAATGGAGCCTCCATCGCCTCTTTTTGTTTTGTGCCACCGCGGCTTTGACTGGGGAACCTATACAACGAAGGCAGATGGACCAGTCTCATCGGTAAGAACCTACCTGACTTAATTCCAGACGCTAATTTTCAGCCCGCAGCCGCCGCCGTCAGGTGCCGCGCCATCGATCCGGTTCAGCCAATGGCGAGCCGCCGCACCTGTGACGTCACACGGCGATACAGGTGCCAGCGGCACGCACTGATACGGGCAGAGCATCGCAGAGCAGCGGAGGCTAGGCGGGCGGCCCCGCTAGCCGGGAAGACGGCACGACCACGGCGGCACCTCCGGCGAACAACTTCAGGGATCAGCCGGCGGTGACGACGCAGACCATAGCTACCACCCGGGGAACCGACCAGGTAACCACGGAAGAACAGCAGGTAACTACGGCAGGACACAAGGTAACTTCGGCACGACATAGGTCACCACGGCAGGCCACCAGGTAGCCATGAAGAGGCTCCAGGTAACTACGGCAGGACACCAGATAACTACGACAGGCCACCAGGTAGCCATGCCAAAACATCAGTTAGCTACAGCAGAACAGCAGGTAACTACGAGATGACACCAGGTAACTTCGGCACGACGCCAGGTAGCCACGCCAGGACACCAGGTGACTTGGGAATGACACCAGGTGACTACAACACGGCATAAGGTAACTTCGGCAGGACACCAGGTAACCACGGCAGGACACCAGTTTACTACGGCAGGACACCAGGTAACCACGGCAGGGAACCACGTAACCACGGCAGGACACCAGGTAACCATGGCAAGACACCAGGCAACCACGACAAGACACCAGGCAACCATGACAAGACACCAGGTAACCATGACAAGACACCAGGTAACCATGACAAGACACCAGGTAACCATGACAAGACACCAGGTAACCATGACAAGACACCAGGTAGCCACAACCGGGGCCACGGCCGCCACATCTCCCCAGAATTCGCATGTGTTCTTTACGACCAGTTTGAGGCAGCATTAGGCAGCATTCGACCAGTGCTAGACGAGCGAGAACAGAGGGCAGACTGGGGACTCCTACGTGCGAGACACCAAGATAGCCACGACAGTACACGAGGCAGCAATCGATGGACACCAGATACCAAGTAGCCACTGCAGAATGCCAATTGACCACATGAGGACACCACGTAGCAGCGTAAGAACACCAAGCATCCATGGAAGGAAACCAAGTAGCTACATAAGGACACAAAGTAGCCATGTAAGGAAACCAACTATCCACATAAGGACACCAAGTAGCCACGTAAGGACACCAAGGAGCCACGGCAGAATGCTAAGTGGCCACGTTAGGATACCAAGTAGCCATGAAAGGACACCAAGTGACCACGTAAGGACACCGAGTGGCCATGCAAGGGCATCAAGTAGCCACGGCAGAACACTAAGTGGCCACTTAAGGACACCAAGCATCTATGATAAAATACTAAGTGGCACCTTGAACACACCAAGTAGCAACGACAAAATACCAAATGGCCACTTGAAGACACCAAATGGCCACGTAATGATACCAAGCAGCCACGGCAAGATACCAAGTAGCCAAGGCATGACATCAGATAACGACGACATGGTACACTCAAGTAATTGGCTTTGGAAGCATACGGCTCCCAAAGCCGCAAAATGTACCGAAAGAGATATTGTGCGCAATAGCTCCATGAGCTGCCACTAGACCTGGGTTGAGGTCGATCCGCAAGTTCTCTGCCACAATATAATTCCTTGCCATGTGCCTACAATGGGGGAGGGTTCCCCAAGTTAACATTCCAAATTTCTAACGCAAAATGAATGTTAATTACTTATGACTATATAATCGATAAAGCAGTGCACTTTCCCAATATGTATTTAGGATATTGCAAGCAAATATAGTTTTGTGCGATATTTTTCGGATCTATATGAAGACCACCAATGTTTATAACATATACGCGTTAAATCATCCAATGTTCATAATATCAACTTATCATTGCCTCCAAAATAGGCCTTTGATGAGTGCATTTGCAGCCTCCAGTATTTATAGAGTCCAGTATTCATAGCTTGCAATGTATCATCGCCTGGAATGTAGCACAACCTGCGAGGTATCATAGCCTCAATTATATAGCACCATCCAATGAATCGCAACTCCCGATGTACCTACCAACCGATGTCTCCTAGCATAATCTAGCCTATGCTAGCCTACCATAGACTACCTAACCCAACCTAATCTACCATAGCCTAACGCAAACTAACCTAACAATAACCTAATTTAGTCATGAAACATTTGAGCTTACGACCACTGGAAGTTATGATACACCGAAGGTCACAAACGTTGGAGATTGTGATGCATTGGAGGCTAGGAGCACTGGAGGTTTAGAAAATACACTTAGCGCTGTCTTGGGGGCTAGAATACAATGGAGGTTACATACTTTGGAAGTTTCAATATATTGTAGGTTATGAACATTGGAGATCATGGTACGTTTATCTTTTCTCCTTTTCCTCAGTACTCTCAGTACTAGATAACTGGCAAACAAACGAGACACAATATGGCTGCAATTCCGTGGGCTAGAATCGAATGAGCATAAAATTGACACAGTTATCTCATTATATATATATTTTCCGATGATACATAATCACATTCTGAGGCCCTCGCAATTCTAGTGCTCTGCAGTAGTACCCGGTAGTACTGCGGTAGTACCCGCAGAAGGGACGCCGCAGACATTCGTCGGGATTGCAGTCAGAAGGACGACAAAAATAAAACAGTCCATGTACATGACATGAACTAGTGTGACAACATTATGAGAACATATACATTTCAATTAAGTTGCATATAGAAACTGTTTCATTGTGATCAATGCACATGCCTTTAATGCTTGTTTTTATGGGGGATAGTGTTTTTTTTAGGCGTGCCGGACCATAAAGGTCATTTGCGCCGCCTTTAAAGGAACACGTTGCATATCTGTCTATGATAGCGAGTGTTACGATCAAGGTACAGGCAAGTGAACATTTAGGTTAAGGGAATTTTGCGTTATACTTTGGGCGAAGTTTTTTTGGGTACTGAAGGCGGGGGGCTGGGTTGCGGACGTCTCCCTGGTGTCTAACTGGTTTTAATTTTACTTTACTCCTCCACATAATAATTTGTGGTTTGGGTGGGGCTGGGGTGTTTTGAGTGTCCAATTGATTTTGCCAGGGTGCCGGCTTTAGCCTACTCCTATCGAAGAGCACCGAGGGATTTTTACCGTGCGGACAATGAGGCCTCTCATGTCTTTCCTCTCAGTCCACACCGCCTCTGACGCCGGCTGCCGCGTGTTAGTTGTTAGTAGTTGGTTAGTTTATGCATGCCATGCAGGGTTGTCAGTTGGGTTAGCACGGTGTTTCATAATTTGGCTCCTCTACGTCCGCTGTTCCTCTGGGTAGCCATTTACGTTAGGTGTCGGAAGGCAAATCGGCTCATCTACATCCAACGACTCCTCTGGGTAGTGGTTTTACGTTCAGATATTTTAATTTATTTAAAAAAAGTTTCGTTGTTTTCCTAAAGCAAGTCGGCTCATCTACCTCAGACGGCACCGTTAGGTAGCCAATTATTCCTAACTGGGAAGCAAATCGGCTCATGTACGTCTGACGCCATGCGGGGATGGCTATTTACACGAGTGTTTCGCGGTCATGTATTACAAGTTAATGTGAACGTTGGTGGTGCCTAGAGAGCTCCTGCTAGTTCTGTGGCATACAGATGTTCAAATAACAATTGAATGAGTTCTGCGTGTTTGTTCCCGAGTAGCGATGGAAGCGATAGGGTGATGCCCTCTCTCTGGCAGAAGGCCTTAAGTGGTTGTCTCTGAGAGCTAAAGCTACTGCAGTCTAGCAGGATGTGGCCTATGCTTAACGTGGTGTTGCAGGTATCGCAGTGAGGTGTCGTGTGTTGGTCCTCCTCTAATCGAAGCTGTGTTAGTTTTGTGCAACTGGTTCTAAGCCTAGTGAGGAAAACCTCTTTCTGTCGGTGAGACTGACTTGGTGTGTTCCATGTGCCTATGGTTGGTTTTATTGCGTGGGCGTGGTTGGATTTGTGTTGTGTTGAGTTGTGTTGTGTCTAGGGATGCACCGGATAGTTAATTCTGATATCCGGCCGAATAGTATATCCGGCCAAATCGTGAGTAATATCCGGCCCGGATAATCCGGCCGGATACTGAACCTTTTAGGTTCCTACCATTCCAAATTTTTTCCTCATGTGCATGCATTAAAAATGCAGGTGATTGCAGGATCCAAAAACTCCTCTTTATTAAGCAAGCAAGCAATGGCATGCTTTATCCCAAGCTGGCGGATCCAGGGGGCAAAATGGGCATTTGCCCCCCAAACAAAAATGGTGCGGGAAAAACCACGTTTTCGCCCTCCCCCCCCCCCCCAAACGGCGGCAAACTGAAATTTTTGCCGCATTACAGACTGGCCAACATCGCTCCCCCCGCCCCCCGTGGACACAACAAATACCACACTAATAATTACTTCCCCCGCCGGGCCGACCCACCCCCAACCCGGTCGACGACAAACAAACACCATGCAACATCGCTCTCTCACCCCCGAGATCGACGACACAACACCATGCCAACATCGCTCCCTACACCCCCTCCCTCGGTCGACAAGTGCTGGCTAATTTTTGCGCCCCCCCCCCCCCAAACTGGAGTGCCCCAGGTCCCAAACCTCAGCTCAGTATAGAGGATTTTTATTTGCCGGCGCTTGGCATTTCGCTCACATCCGAAGTCCGTCGGAGCGATACGCCGGGGATGGAGGCGTCAGGGAAACATTTTGCACGCGCGCATAGCTTTTTCACAAAATTTGCTGGCCTACTGCGGCATTTGCGTTGACATTCATTCACCTGGAACGCCAGGCGTCAGGAGCGTCCGTCTTCATAATTGTTTTAGGTTTAATCTTCTACTTTGTTGGCCTGCGGCTTAGGTGGCATGGCAGGGCACTCGCGTTCCTTATTCGTTTGGGCTATGTTCAAACTGTGCAACGACAGCGATACTTATGCAGAATGCAAAATCTGCAAAAGACTTATCAAGAGAGGCCACGAAAGCGCGGGACAGAAAACCTTCAGCACGACTCCGCTCCAGAATCACTCGAAAATGAAACATCCGGACGAGTACGAAACGGCCAAGCAAGCGAATCGCGGCTGTTTTGCGTCTGTCTCAACCTTTGGAGAGGAAGGTACGCCGAAAGATTGGAAGATCTCCGCTACTAAGAAGCAACTATCGATCCAAGAATCATTTGAGTCAAGGAAGATCTGGGACATTAACGACAGCCGCGCCAAGGACATTAGCAGGGCCGTGATGATAATGCTGGCCGTGGACAACCAGCCGTTCTCAATCGTAGAAGACGACGGCTTCATCGACCTCGTCGCCAGACTTCAGCCGTGGTATCTCTTGCCCAGCCGGCGCTACTTTTCCGACGCCATGCTGCCGAGGCTGTACGACGAAGTGAAGGGCGAGGTTCTGTCTGAGCTAGAGAGCTGTGACGGCAGCTACGTCTCCTTCACGTCCGACATTTGGACATGCTCATCGTCGCAGGAAACGTTCGTCAGCCTTTCTGGCCACTGGATCAAGAGCAATTTCCAGCGTCGAGACGTCCTGAAAGCGGCCCACTTTTCGGCATCACACAGTGGCACCAACATCTCGAAGATGCTGGCGAAGATGTGGGACGAGTGAAACCTAGTCAGAAGTCGGCGGCATCTACTGATCTGTGACGGGGCCTCCAACATGACTCTGGGTTGCGAGCTGACCGATATTCCGGCCGTCCACTGCACTATCCACCGTCTTCAGTTGGTGGTTGGCGACGCCATCCGGTCGCAGCCGGCTGTGAACCCGCACCTGACCAAGTGTCGGCGGCTGGTGACTCACTTCGGCCACTCGTCAGTGCCCTGCACTACCCTCAAGGAGCTCCAGCAAGCTAAAGGCCTGCAACCGCGACTTCTGGTGCAGGACGTTCCGACGTGGTGGAACAGCTAGTACTTGATGGTGCAGAGACTGGTGGAGCTGAAGCGGCCAGTTCTTCTCTACCTGGCAGACCACGAAGATCTGCCGCAGATGACTGCGAGCGATTGGCAGCTGTGCAGAAGCCTCCTGCACGTGTTGAAACCATTCTTCGATCTCACGAAGGAGATGAGCTCGGACAACGCCACGTTGTCCAGCGTCATTCCCAACATCACCTGCCTGGAGCTATGCCTGACAAGGATTGATCAGAAGGCGGCCGGCGCCCAGAAACTACGCGAGTCACTGCTACAAGCGCTGCGCCTCCGCTTCCTAACCGCAGCTGACAGCTCCAAAACGATGAATATCCTTCTGGAGAAACACTAAGTGACTGCCATAGCGATCGACCCCAGATACAAGCTTAACTTCTTCAAGAAGTCTGAAGAAAAGACAACGCCAAGACGCTGCTCCTCAGCGAGGTTCTTCAGCTGCTGGGGGCGCAGGACGAAGAAATTGCTGCCACTGACAGCAAATGCGCCGACAGTCCCGCGTCTAGCACAGAGTCAAGTGGCGAGGAAGACCTATTCAGCAGCTGCTTCACACAGATGGTTAGCCAAGGCCAGACACCAGCTTCGAAGCAACAACGCCGTGGCAGCCAGGGTGACCTGAAGACTGCAGCGGAAGAAGTGCAGAACTTCTTCACGCTCCCACTCTCAACTCGCGAGACGGACCCAGTCCAGTGGCGGGACGAAACAGGGCGAGCAAGTTCGTTCCCTCGCCTGCGCGCTCTCTCGCGTAAACTCCTGTTCGCCCCGTCGTCCTCCGTGTTCTTCGAGAGAATGTTCTCGGAGTACGGAGCAATCTTCGAGGACAGGAGGAGCAAGCTTCTGCTGCGCTGCGCGGAGCAGCCCCTGTTTCTTCACCATAATGTGAAGCATTTCTGAACCAGGTCGTGTTTTGATTGACGTCACTCAGTGTAACTCAGCGTCACAGCGTCACTGAATGCTGAGTACGCACTTAAAATCTTCGAAGGGACAATAAAGATCATACGCATGGTCGATTTGTATCGTCTGCTTGTTGCGTTAGGGGACACCCAAGTGGTGAACACTAACTGGAAATCGTTACAAGCAATGGAAAATATCCGGTATCCGGCCGGATAGCAAGAAATATCCGGCCGGATAACGAATAGTTGAAAATTCGTGATATCCGGCCGGATAGTCTATCCGTTGCATCCCTAGTTGTGTCCATGTGTTCTGTTGGTGTTGGCGAATGCGATGTTGTAGGAGTGCTTTGCAATCGTCTACCGAATACTCCACGCTAGGGCATGTGTTCGATGCTAAGGCTTGCTTTGCGAGCCGGTCTGCTTCTTCGTTACCTGGGATGTTGGCGTGGCCCGGAATCCAGAGGAAGGAAAAGTTCATGTTTACGTTATGGGCCACGATTTGTTGGATTCGATCAATGATGTGATGAGGACAGTCGTGGGTGTTGCTAATTGACTGTAGGACGGATTTGGAGTCTGAGCAAATCACTACGTTTCTGACTTCGCTTAATGAGAATGAAAATAGCGCCCAGAATGGCCATTGCTTCAGCAGAGTAGATGGAGAAGTTATCCGGTAGACGTTTGGAAAGTCTGAGACCTGGTCCAGTGATGCCGATGCCTACCTTAGCCTCGTGTTTCGACCCATCCGTGAATATGAGTGATTTGTGATTGTTGTCATCGGCGAACTTGTGAAAGAGGCCTATAATCTCCGCCGATGTGATAGTGGCTTTCTTCTCCGAGAGCAAGTACTCGACCTTTGATTGACTGAAAGTCCAGAAGGGCCTAATGGGCGGTCGAGCTGCAGTAGATGGCATTGTGAGGTTAAGATCTGAGAGAGCCGTGGCAATTTGAATGCTATATGGTGGAAGTTTGCGCGCAAATCGGCTCTTGTATCTGCCAGGCATGAAGCAGCGCTGTGCCGGATGATTTTGAATGGATTTGATTTTGATGTGGTAACGGCACAGGTGTTGTGTCCTCCTGTGGTGGAGTGATGGTGTGTTTCAGTCTACTATAAGACTAGCTATCCGTGTAGCGCTAAGGGCGCCTGTGGCTGCTCTGATGCAGCTGTTTTGGATTATTTCTATTTTTTTACTCTGACTTTCTGAAATTGTGGAAAAAATGATGCTGTTGTATTCTATGATGGGTCGTATGATTGATGTGTGCAGTCGCAGAAGTGTTTTCCTGTCTCCGCCACAGTATGTGCCTGCAAGTGCACGTACCATGTTGACGCGCTTCGCTTCGTGATGTCGGTGATATGGGTGTTGAAACTGAGTTTTTCGTCTAAATGCACTCCTAGGAATTTGAAACTTTTCACCTGCTCGATGGCTTTGCCATCGATTTTAAGTAACGTTTTCGGTGTGGGATGGAGACGACTGTATGTGACAGTGGCCGATTTTTCTGCGGACAGGGCGAAGCCCCAAGTTTTGCACAACTTTGCAATGTGGTCTAGTCCTGCCTGAATGTTTTTTTTTTCAGCTTTAAGGAAGCATTGTGATGTCCAGATTGCTATGTCATCCGCGAAAAGTGAGCATTGAAGTGAAGTGTCCCCGTGGTCGGCAAGTATGTCGTTGATCATGATGATGAAGAGGCTCGGCGGAAGCACGCTCCCCTGAGCCAGGCCCTGCTCCTGAGTTGTGGTGTTTGATGTGACATTGCCGCATCGGACTCTATGCTTTTTTTATTAGCTTGGTGACAATATATACAACACAAATTACCACATAGTCACTTAGTTCATCGTCGCAACGCGTTTGGTACGAATTCGATATTTCCCGATCTGATTTCACATAATGAAAGCATAGTTTGCATCTAATGCAGTTTAGCCTCGTACTGACATTGAGAAGTACATTTGGAAACAAAAAGAACTTTCCCTTGCAAACGTTGGGGTGCTTTCCAACTTGTGAACTGCCGTTAATCGATTGACTTCCTCCTGCCGGGGAGGGGTCGGATTTTGCTCCGCTCCAACTTCTATTTCATGCCATGTAGGGAAACGTGGTTTTCATCGGCGCATAGCGCCATCTTTTATTTCTTTCGCGATGCATACGACATGTCTATTTTATCCTGATATATATCAGATAGCATACCCTGTCTATCCTTTACCGTTGACCATCCCGGTTGGGTCAAACGGGTAGTAGTATGGGTGAACCTGATTAGTAAGTCTATTTGATGGGCTTCCCTCTCCTATCTGCTAACTAAACGACATTTGCTGGTAAGACCTGTAGTAATTAGCTAGCTGAACTCCTGGTGACTGCTATGTTATTACGAAAATATAATTTTCCGGTGAAGAACATGCGTAGGAGTGAGAAGCAACATAGGGTTTTCGGTTTTCCAACTTATCTGTATATGGCCTTTTTATATAAATTAGTATATTTTTTAACACGAAGACCCACTTTTCACACCTTGTCTTCGTCTGGGTGCGTTTCTGGGGTAAAACAGAGTGGCGAATTGAAATTAAGCATCGAAAACTGCATCACAAAACACGTTGCGGTATAATGGGCAAAATGGATCACACCAGGTCACCTGGAGCATTGACCTAGGATGACCCATCTTCTTTTCTTATAATTTTGAAATAGGTGGTAAAACATTCTGAATTCGAATCCGGCGTTGAAAACTGCCACGAAAGTGAATTGCTTGCTACATTTTGAATGTTATGGCTTTAAACAAATGAAATCTGAAGGGAAATGTCGTTTTCACGACTTACTAGAAACGCAAAAAATCATGTGCATCCGTCCGGCAAACAGTTTTGTCATTTAGCGTCTGTGTGTCGGCCAAAAGCATTCCCACCAATTTCCACCATAGGCTACTTCCGGTGGAAAGTTGTCGCTGCCGAAGTTTTTTATACGACGTTAAGGAACTCCTCTACATGCAAAAAAACTTCATGCGTGTCTTAGGGTGGGGGTAATGGGATGGTGGGGATCAAGTTGCGATTTATTTTGGGCGATTCATCTTATTTCGATGAATTCGGCAGGTTCTATTTTTTCGACAAATCATAAATAATACTTCTTTCTGAAGCTCGAATCAAACCAGCAGTTTGTTTGTTCCTAGTCTTCGGGGACCAGTTTCCACCACGGAGGAATGGCCCGCAGTGGTAAATTTCCACCGTCGTACGTTGCCGTGTTGGTACTTTTTTTCACCTCTGCGCATAGAGAGCACGCATCACATTTTCTCTCATTGGAACATGTGCGTTGCCGCGAAACATGCATCTATGCATGTATCTGTTTAAACGAACATCAAATGCCCTTTTCATTGATCAGTAAAAAATATTTCCGACGACTGAAAAAAAAATGTTAGGTGATGTGACTAACCTATGTGACGGTGTATAAAGCAATTTCCCAACACCATTTTCGATAATACGAAGGTTTACCTAAGTTGTGAAATGATAAGGGACATACAAATTAGCTTCAGGATTATATTGGATGATATTGACATAGTGTGACGGGAATCTGACAACAGCTAGATCACCGTTGGTCATTGCCCTCAGTTTACCTCAGTTGGCTCCTGCGCACTGAAGCTTTTCACACTTTCCGGACCTCTTTCTGCACCATTTCGGCGAGACCTTGGATCACCTAAGGTGTAGTTACCCATGCCACTTCAAATGTTGGATAAGATGCAAGTTAGCGCAATTTTTAATGGTTCTTGAATTATAGCAGATACTAGCAATACACCAATCAGATCCAACTAATTCGCTTCCTAAGATTCTTCAGAAAAGTTTTATCTTTGACCTGCAGCCGAATAAAGTTTCTTTCACATCTATGGGAGTAACACCTATTTGTCAGTTACTCAGGTCCTGCGCTGCAAGAAGTCATTTCCTTCAAAATAAACTCCCCCTGGCGAGTAAGTTTCCGAGGGTCAACCGGGTGCGTCTCAACAGGGGGAATATTACCTTTGACCTAATTTTGACCAAAAATTAAAACGATGTGTGCTCTTAGCTCGTCTCATACCTGATGAATGATCTCTCCATTACTTTGAGAACGATGCACTCAAGTCCAGCCTATTTTAGATACAACTGGAAGATGGTATTTGCCCTTCCTTGGTAAATGATGCTATTTGACCGGGTTACTGCCCTGTCAAATAGTATGGCTTATTATCTTACTACATGAATTGTGATGACTATGACTACTTGATTTGCGATGATACTTGAATTTTGATGATACTAATGACACCGCCCTGCCAAGTAGTATGACATACTAAGAGAGAGCGAAAGCACACCTTCCCGAGCTGAATCTGTGAGAAAAAACTGTTGGACTGGAGTGTATAGTTTCGAAACCCGTCAATTCACCAGTATCATTTCAATCAGACACAGGGAAACTAGCAAGACAAAGCGATTTAAGTAGTGCGCACATTTAGATGGTTGGCATGCTAGACATAGGTCGGTGATTGGAAATGCTCAAATTTTTACCTTGTGTCTTTGATGCCTAACTAATACCTTTTAATATCGATAATTCTAGGGTTTCTAATGCCACGTTTCTTTCGAAATTTGTATGTGTTTCAGTCGTGGCTAGCCTTCATAGCAAGGGATGAGAAGAAGCGTACAATTCAATGAACGCCAAATGACTTCATAAAGTAGGAGTCATGGTATATCTTTGAATAAGGCTCTCGCCAAAAATGATTCCCAAGCGTGGGTCGGACAATCTCAAGATTGGCTCAGCACCTTGCAGATTGTCAGCGTTTCGCAATATTTTGATAAGGGATGCGAAAGCGATTTCGATTCGACACGCGCTTTGTCCAATCCAGCCCATCCTGGACCAGGCACGCCGATCGCTTCAATATCCCAGAAAATTATGAGAGTGCAACTATGCAGACGTGTAGGGAGTAGGTTGGTAGCACGGCCTCGCCCCCGCAACGATTTTGGCTTAACACGCGCACGTTCGGGGGGGGCAAATATCTACCCCCTCCGGTTTGTCCTCATTTGCCGCCACACTAACCGGGTTAGCAAGGTCAAACCTCGCATAGCAAGTCATTGGTCTTTTCCACATATCCTCGTACATTTGTAATCCTGGGTCATCTCAGGTCAGGTCACCAGGTCAGGCGAAGTGACCCAACTACACTCGGAGTTCTAGGTGGCATAACTTCCACAATAATTGGGCGATTTATTTCAAACTTATAACGCGTCATGACCTCATCAGGGACCATAATATGTATATCTGTTTTTTTCGTAACGTTGACCTTAGGTCAGGTCGCGGCCATGGCTTCCCCATTATAGGGCTATGGTAAAATATACAAATGTTCCCTGGTTACATATTTGCGCTCGGCATGATCTCACAACGGTTGTGGCATGTAGATGGAAGCTATGCTCAATGTTACCGCTGATATTTTTGCTCAGTGACCTCACCAAGGTCATCTGAGGTCACCTGAGATCACTACACATTACTGCGCATTATATCGCACTGCATTGAGCTAGAAGGCTGAAATAACCGCCATTGTGCTTGTATCCCCAAGACGTGTCGATTGATACATTACATGACCTCCCTAGGTGACTTCATGACGTTGACCTGAATTTCGGTTGACCTGACCTTAAATTGCACCGCCAATTGTCGTTAGCGCATTTCAGGGACTGCCGAATAGCGTTCGCCGTATGTTTCTATCTGTTACAGGTCCTGAGACATGTGTCAATATCTGAGTCCCACCTGATCTGGTCGAATTTAGCCTATGATGACCCAGTGACCTGAATGCTTACCTGAGCGGAAAAATGACCGAAACACTTTCGATAGAGCCCGTCACCAGCTATCCAACGCCGTTTTCCGTTTGTCGCTAGCTAGCATAGTTCTAGTGATCTTAGTGGGGCATACATCTGCCCCCCCCCCCCGGACATGCGAAGTTGGTGCGGACCTCCGGTCGTGCGAGTGCTAATATTGGCCCTGACGGGAAGTCGTAGTAAAAGTCCAGTAACAGCCATCGTGAGGCTGGGAGACGTTATTAATCAAGCTATCACCTCACACCAGTGAATGTTAGCCGAGCGTATTTCCTCAGAACTACAGATTGCAAGTTTGCCGTTTGACTACTTGAATTTGTGGCGTTTGCGGCTATACGCTTGGGGCGCAGCTTTTCCGTTCCATTTCTGGTAGATGGCTGGTACACCATGAACTGAAACTCCGATTACAGGAAAAGTGAGCTTTCGTAAACGTCAAAGGCACCAATTAGTACGTGAATCGTTCGGACTGCAGGCACGACGACGGATACCATTGTGACAGATAGGGCGCCGGCGTCAGTTGGAGTAAGGAAGTTGTATACACCTGCAACAGGTGCGTCGGCGGGTGGGCCGTGACGGATGCCAGTGTGGCCAGCACGCTGGTCGGTCACATTGCGGTGGCACGGCGACGTGTGACAGATGCGGTGACGGCCGGCCGTGCGACAGGCACAGTGACGGGTGTTGAGTGACACTGTGGAAGTCGCCGCTGCTGATGCCACTCGACAGACGCGATGACGGAGTGTGACAGGCGCTATGACAGTGTGGTAGGCGCCGCGTGAGGAGCGATGGCGTGGCGGCAGGTGTCAGCGATATGAAACAGGTTGGCTGTATGCCTCCTGCTAGCTGCCGATCGTCCGTCGCCATTGCCAGCTGACAGCTGACAAGCGACAGTGGTGGCTGACGACACTGGTGCAGCCTGGCTGACCAGACGGCGACAGGAACTGCAGACAGGTTAATTAGCGGCCGTCTCGGCCACGTCTCGGCCATCACCTCAGGCGATCAGACGGCGACCTCTCAGTGCCGTCCTGACTGATCGACGGCAACACGCTGAGCTCCCAGTTGAAATTATATCGGTAGCCCAGGGCGACGTTGTCGGTCACTGGATTCAAAACCTTAAAACCAAGGTTTTGATCTCGATCGATGGGCTCCATTTAGCATGGAGCCCAAAAATTGGAGGTAGCCCAAGCATTCGCACCGTATTAGAGAAAGTGTACAAACTGATGTGTTCAGATATGAACTCTGGTTTGCTCCCTTCACGACGGGTTGAGATTCGGTTGGCCCCAGTTATGGCCAGCAGAGTGAGCTACCTTTGACTTGTTCATGGGGTGAGATCGTATCTGTTCTGATTTACTTTGTCTGCAAGCAGCTCGAATCTTTGCAATACTGAAGCACCCTATGGAGGTTAGCAGGCGTTCGGTTGGGGTACACAAGCGCATTACTTTTGTTTTGCTCTCTTACGAGACAAAATTATAAAATTAGCTTATTTAGCAACTTTGAATTTTTACATACAAACACTAATCCAATACGTCAATTACTAATCCAATCAATTACTGTTTATGACTACGGTATCTTACGATGACGGCTATTTGAAGCGCGTAGTCATATGTTTAAAAAAGGAAAACAGGTTAACCTTACTGAAATACAGTGAAGTGATAACACTCCCAAGACGGGATTGAAACCACTTTTCCTAAAAAACCACTTTGACTCACTTCAAATAGCCGTCATCGTAATATGCCGTAGTCACCAATATTAACATGAATTAAAGGAACATTCGTAGTCAAGCAAGGTCATAAAATGACAACGAAGTCATGGTGTTGTTTCGCAAGTGTGAAGCAATGGACATCAAACACGCCGAAAACAATAACCACCTCGCATTTAACTAAGTGCTATCCTCAGTCAGTGCTATTGTGAGAGTGTGACATCGAAAACTACGAATTAACAACGGCACGACAGACAAAAATTAATTCGGCTCTGTGACGGCGAGCGGTCCGGACGCATAAGTATACGTAAGCGTAAGCGGCGCACTGGTAGATCAAGGCATAGATACAGACTGTCTTATTCTGTTTTTTTTAATGATTCTGTGCTTGGGCTGCTACTGGTAAATTAGTGGGTAAAACTAGACTAGGATTATAAACACAACTGATAACTTACTAGCGGATATAGATTAAGTTGGGGACCTAGACTGGGTTGTCATGGATGATGTAAGCAAATTGATATAAGAGGGAATACAGAAAATTGAAATGGAGTTTAGAAGGGAGATACAGGATATCAAGGAAGAATGCAAAAAAAAAAAAAGATGAGATGAAACAATTAAAAGAGGAGAACAAGCAACTAAAAAAGGAACTAGTAGACACAAACAATCCGATGGATGAACTTGAACAATACACACGGAAGGATTATCTAATACTGGGTGGGGGTGGGTTCACATTTGCCTCACCGGACACATATGAGGAACCAGGAAAAACAAGGGAAATCACAAAAAAGGTCATAGAAGAGAAACTTTGAGTGAAACTGAAAGGTTCAATCTCAGCATGCCATCGTCTGAGACAAAATAAGAGAGTGGTGGTCAAATTCCAAGACCTTGATGACAGGAGTGCTGTTTATGACTCAAAATTCAATCAGACAGGTGACAACAAGACAAAAATCATAGTACATGAAAATTTGGCAGCAAAACGGGGAAAAAATGCAGGTATTAGGAGACCTATGGGAGAAGGGCCTCATAGTAAACTACCACACAAAGAATGGAAGGATAATGACGCGAAAGAGTAGAGAACATAGGTATCTCCACATTCATCATAACTTGGCGTATCATGAAATTATACAAGCAACTGAAAAGGCACCAACCAAGTCTGCACCATACTACCAGTCCCAAAAACCCTTCCATAAAGATGAATCACCTGCAGGAGGCAGAACATCCCAGAGGGTGGATCTTGAAGAGCTCATGGTATGCAGAACCAGGAGTGGGGCAAGGGGTGGAAGAAGTAAGGTGCAGGGATCAATTGCAGAGCAGTAAATGGAAAGGATAGCATATGCATTAGGGTGTGTCGCCTGAACGGTTTTTCTTATGCTTAGTGAAATTATCGTGCAGATCACCTAAAAAAACCCGTGGTCGAAACCAAATCGAAATCAAACAAACAAAATATGTGACAGGCCGATAAAGAAACAAATTTTCCGGGCGCCCGGCGTTGAAGTGTCCAGTGATGGCGCTCCGTTGCGATTGGCATCTAACACCACGCGTCGGCTGCCGTCGGAGCGCCGCCGCGGCGCTGTGACGGTCGGTACTGTGGATGACTTACGAATGGATTCTGGCAATTCAAAAACAGATCAGGGGAGCCTGGATATATCTGATTGTAAAGATTAAACTTCACTGGAGGACTGATCGCTCCACTTTCCTTTGTCTGTGCTCCACCTTTCACAGTGCTATGAATCATCATTCGAATAAATTGCGTACGCACTAACGACACAAAATAGCTTCACATGCCATACATCCCTGTTTTATTAGTCAATCCAAGTCTCCTGTTCCTTTTCGTTACTCAAGTTTCAAGGGAAACTAGGATTATCAGCAGTAGGGACAACCTATTAACGAGGGCGACACGAGCCGGCGGCGATCGTCGCATGGCGCAGGGGAGGGGCTGGGATGGGGAGGGAGACGGCCGGCGCACGGTGAGGGTAGAGAACACAAAGAGCGAGACAGGGCAGGGGAGGAGATGGGGATACAGGGGAGGGGAGGGCCGCGGAGACAATGCAGTCGGAGGCGGAGACCCGGCGGGACGGCCCGAAATAGAGTGGTTTGGTATCTGCAAGTTGTGCCCACTGCCTGTGAAGTGTGATATTACCTGCGTCGGTGTGATCGGGGTAAGAGTTCGAACATGAAGACCCGCGCTTCCACCAAAGGGCTTTTGGTTCCTTCTGAACCAAAAACAAACCGACTGCCCACGAGAATTGACGGTCTGAATTACTTGCGTAAAGTGAATAGAGACTCATGCGTTGCGAACAAAAGGTTGAAAGAGAGGCTAGCACCTCATGTAAAGTTTGTCGCGGAAAGTGTGATGAAAATGTGGTGCTGCGAAGGAATACCAATTGTTGGGAGGGCCCGAGTCGAACATATGGTTCGAGAATGCCGCGATCGCTACTTGCGATACATGAAAACTGCTGGAAAGAAGTCGGCATCACCAGGTGTACGTCCGTCCGGTGATGAGTGGTTTGGAAAATTGTTTGATATAGCCCGCTGCAAATGTGCTGATATCGATAGCTGCAAATGTGCGATGGCCGACAAAGTGCCACGAATGGAGTTTCCCTTTGTCCAAGACCAGAGAGGACCTCGCCAAATGCAAATCGGCACCGCAGATATCCGTGAAACCACTCGTCGACGCGTCATGGCCGAAAGGAGGCGCCTGACCGCCGAGAGGGTCACATCACCACAACCGGGACCTTCTGGAATGGCCCAGCTAGATTCTAATTCAGACCAAGATTCCGCCACAGATTCATCATCGCTCACATCTGTAGTCAATGAGTCAGAGTATATGGTGAACAGTAACACAGACGAACTGCTACATACGGCTCTAGCAGCAGATCGGTACGGAGTGTCTAATCGTGCGTGTGCTGTGATCATAAACGGTTTCCAAGTGGACATTGGTCGGATCACTTCTGACGATATGGACTGCATAGTGGATAGCAAAAAAGTATGGCGAGCAAGGGATCGGATTAGAAGAGAGGTAGTAGCCCAGAGCCATGAGGATCATGCAGGTCGTGTATCTGGTCTCTACTTTGACGGTAGAAAAGACGACACGCTTATGACAGCCAGTTCAAAGAAGACGGAATAGCACATTGTGGTTGTATCCGAGCCAGATAGTGCATATTTAGGACATTTTACCCCACAGACTGGGAAAGCGGAGGACATTTTTCAGGACCTGAACGCCGTGGCATATGAGTTTGGTGCGGATGTTTCTGTGCTTGGCTGTGACGGCACGAGATTTAATACTGGCCAAAAAGGTGGTGTTATCCGTTTGTTTGAGCTCGGACAAAAACTGGTCCACTGGTTTGTGTGCCAACTTCATGCAAATGAACTTAATCTTCGTGCAGTATTTAGCCAGTTAGATGGAGTCACAACAGGACCTAAGTCGTTTAGTGGGCTGATTGGCCGGGCTGCTGCAGGCGCAGTAGAAACCTTGCCAGTGGTCGATTTTGAGCCAATTGATGGCGGAAATGTTTCAGAAATGACGCAGGAGATTCTTAGTGACCTAAGTTCAGATCAGGCTATTCTGTACAGTCTGGCGCGTAGTGTCCAGACAGGCTCTCAGATATAACTGCGAAAATGAAGATCGGTCCACCAAACCACTCCAGGTGGCTGACTCTGGCGGCGCGAATTCTCCGGCTCTACATATCAACCGAACAGCCATCAGACAGTCTGAGAATGCTAGCGGAGTTCATCGTGTGCCACTATACTCCCATGTGGTTCTGCATCAAGAAGAACTGGAAATGTTCTGACGGTCCTGGCAATGCGCTGCACAGCGGGCAACCTCTCAAAAGTTTGCGACCTGAGATAGCGGCCATGGTGCAGCCGGTAATACAGCGCAACAGCTACTGGTGTCACCCTGAGGCAGTACTGTTAGCAATGGCAGTGGGCCAAGATCAAGCCACACGGGAAAGGGCGGTCACTCAAATCCAGCAGTGTCGCAGAACTCAAGTCGATAATGATACTGACGAAATGCGGAAGTTCAAGCTTCCAAAAGTGAATATGGGGGCAAACAGCATCATGGAGCTGATTGATTGGTGTAATGAGGCGATAACCGAGCCGCCCTTGACGCAACAACTGTCCGATGATGACTTACTAGACATCATCGCGAGTCCTCTCGAAGTACCGCCATACCCCGTGCACAGTCAGACGGTGGAATGGATGGTGAAAGTGGTGACCGAGGCGTCTTTGAAGGTAATTGGTGAAGAGGCCCGCCACGGTTACATTGTGGCGAAGTTGAAACACAGGTCAGCAATGCCAGTGCTCAGCAGCAAAAAGGACTTCATGTCGAGTTTTCTGTCGAGCATGTAGACAAGTAGTACAGTTATAAAATGATAGTTCGTACAAAAAATGTGGCCGCTCGTACAAAAGGTGACGTCGCTGTATGCCCGTCTCCTTCGGTTGTAGTGGAACGGAGCATGATGCCGATTTCGCCTGGTCTATTTGTCATAACAATAAGACATCAAGTGTCTCAGAATGATTTAATTGGTCTTCGATGTAAACAGACGAGGAATTTTGAAGATGTTCAAGCTTTCAAAAGTGAAAATATTAGCATTATACGCCGATAGATCTACTGATTGAAAATGGAACGAACAAGCGACGTAAAGTGAACCTCTCTTTCATGCGTCAGATATCCAGGCAACTTATTAAGCGACTGGTGCTTATCAAAAGCCTTTTACCCCACTAAACACTTTCATTGAGTTTTATTAATGAGCTTCATCACCAGAATCCATTCATCAGTCATCCAAGCACCGACTGCCGCCTTTTTCGTCACAGCGCCGCGGCGGCGCTCCGACGGTGGCCGGACGCGTGGTGTTAGATGCCAATCGCAACGGAGCGCCATCACTGGAGACTTCAACGCCGGGCGCCCGGCAAATTTGTTTCTTTATCGGCCTGTCGCATATTTTGTTTATTGTTTTATTTCGATTTGGTTTCGACCACAGGTTTTTTTAGGTGATCTGCACGATAATTTCACTAAGCAAAGTGCAATTTCCAAAAAAAGGTCCTTCGTGACACACCCTAATATGCATACCACAATGCAGATCCATTGTTGTTTGGATAACCAAAAAATAATTTATTTCTTTTATGTATATCTACATGGGGATACATTACAGGGGTTCATGTTCTGTTGGACTAAACATATGTAGATGAAGTGAGACATGATAGCTTTTTTGGATGAGAGTTTAGACTCACATGCATTGAAAACTACTAAGACACCCCTGGCTATGCTCCCGCTCATACTGCAAAGGTGCTATTGGTATGACGTGGGAGTATGGAGAGTGAATGTGACTGTGAGTGAAAGGTGAAGTCTAAGCTGACTTACTTCAAAGAAGCTATTTAAAAGATATCTCTCCCAATATAATATATTGCAGGCGATGACTATGCTAATTGGGAACAAGGAATTTATACTAATGAAATCCAAGTCGAAACAATTATAAAGTCACTGAACACTGTTGGAGGAGGGGCTGATGGCATTAGCACAAAAACTCTCTAACTGACGTATAAAAATATCCTGACACAAATCACCCACTTCTTTAACCTCTGTCTCAGAAGCGGAGTTTTTTTCCAAGCAACTAAAACAAGCCATAGTTATCCCCATATTTAAATCAGGAGAATTGAACAAATTCACAAATTTTAGGCCAATTTCCATGCTTCCAGTATTTCCAAAAATCCTTGAAAAATGGTACATTCTTATTTATTTTCTTATCTAGAGCTGAATAATATCCTCAGTACTCTCCAATTCGGATTTGGGAAAAAAACATAGCACCTACATACCGATTGCTCACATGTATGACCAAATTATAACATCTTTGGAAAAGAAAGAACTTACATGTGGTCTCTATATTGGCTTGAAAAAGCCTTTGATACTGTGAGCATTGACATTCTACTTAAAAAATACAACACATTGGCGCATTAGGAACTCAACTCATGATTTTGCATTCTTATTTTAAAAAATCGCTATCAGCAAACTAAAATTAATGATGTAGTCTCAGATGGAGAGTGCATTATTATGGGAGTTCCACAAGGCTCCATACTTGGTCCACTACTCTTCCTTATGTACATTAATGATTTGGGTAATTCTTTAGATGGAACATTCTATTTATTTGCTGAGGATGCTGCTGTCATGATAAAAGCTACGAATATTGAGGAATTACAAATTAAAGTCAATGCCAATGTATCAGGAATGACTGAATGGTTTCAGGCCAATAGATTATCACTGAATGTCAATAAAACAAACTACCAAATTTATTCTAGTATGCCTTGTGCTGATTCAAACATGGCAATAGATTCTCAAGTAGTTCATAGGAAACAGGAAATCACATATCTTGGAGTAATAGTTGATGAAAAATTTCCATGGCGTTCCCAAGAGTTCCATGGCGTTATTAGCTTGCTACCTAGCTGAGGTGCTCCTGGGGCTACTTCAACTAATAATTTGTGGTGGCTTATCTGCAAAAAAAAGACAAATAAAAATATGCAAATAGTTCCAGTGAACTGTAGGTATGAAGAGAAATGACATGTGTATTGGCATCTTGAGGCATTCCTAAGCTGGGTGTCCAAACTTTTGAATAGTTGGCGATAGGAAAGCCCAATAGCAATCGAGCCTGTAACAGTGCGTGTAGCCAAATAGGATAGGCTACTGCATACGAAACAGGGGTCGACATTATGAAAAAAGAAAAAAGATTATATACCGTGGACGTTAAAAGAAGGCGATAATACTATATTAATTGTACCTCGGAAGTATTTTGGTGCGGTGGTCACGTCAGGTGTAATCAATTCGTGAACGTAATATCATTTTTAACATTACAGAAATACATTGAACTCAAGACGATCCCGAGACGGGATTGGAACAGGTTTTCCATTTGAAAAAAAATTACTACGCGCTCCAAATAGCCATATTCTAATCCAATAGATTCCTCCGCTACGACCATCCCTTTCCAACGATTGTACCTCCTCTACGGTTCCCTTCTACTCTTGTTAGTTGCGGTTCTGAAGCAAACAAATAATGTTGGTAACGTCAGAGGATGCCAAAATTGTACATTGATGCGATGAGCGGCTTTTTTGTGGGGGGGGGGGGGGGGACGTACGAAAGTAATCAATTTTGTATGCTCATGAACGTAGAAGAAGTGCTCTAAATTCTGCTCGCATAGTTTCACGTTTTTTTGTGCGCCGGTCGAAGACGACTTTACACAAGGAATAGTCTTTAGGACCCTGTTGCAAACCGGGTGAAGCATGCCCAAAAACGCATCTTGCTCACCTCTCAGAACACAGGTCTGCTCATAAAGAGCCAGCAGCCACTAACAATCTCAACTTGACTTCGCATCGCTGAGAGCGACTCGCCAGTCTCCCCACCCGGAGAGATGGAGCGGGTTGGATTAACCTTCCTCACCACTTCACCCTACTTCACTTGACCCGAGCGGTAAAACAGTACGATACTTGTCAAGAGCCGAACTGAGTAATACTCGAGTTGTTTACTGCCGACCAGCCATGATGGCTTACTGTGGCTTACTGTGGTAGATCAATGGTGAACGTTTCCGAATAACTTGCACATCGGTCAATTTAACTGGACCACACACAGCGCTGTACACATTTCAGAACGAGCTGTAAGATAAGCACAATAGTCCAGCGTCGGTTCGTGGCAACCTAATCTCATTAGACATAGAGACATAACAGATTTGTGCAACTATGAGCCACAAGGGCCCTTCTTGGTTGCACTCTGTACACTGAACCAGTTGCCCACCATATCTGTCAATCAGCCCTCCCTGTAATACTGGAAAGCAAGCCCTCTATTCTTATAATTATTTTCTATGCTGTTTTTAAAGATGTTCAATGTGCTGCTACTGACAATGTTTTCTGGCAGCTGGTTCCAGTGTTCTACTACCCTGTTGGCGAAGAAAGTCTGCCTTAACCTTGCTCTGTTGTGGTGAACTTTAATTTTGAATGTATGACCTCTAATTGCAGCATTTCTGTTCAATTCAAACATTTCCCCAAGATATCCCCTCTCCAGACCATGGACAAATTTAAAGACCTCGATGAGATCTCCTCTCAGCCTTCTATGTCTAAGTGAAAACATATTATATTTCTTCAATCCTTCCTCATATGCCAGGTTTCTTATACCATTAACCATTCGTGTTGCCCTCTTTTCTACTCTCTCTAAAAGCCAACAATCTTTTTCATAGCTAGGAGACCAAGCTTGGATGCAGTATTCCAAATGTGGCCTGACGTATGCACAGTAAAGCTTCCTGATCACTTCCTCACTTCTGTATGATACGTTCTTATTTATTGCCCCGAGCATTCTCAGTGCCTTCTTCCTGGCTTCCTTGGTCTGTTCTGATGCCCCCAAATTTATGTTTAGAATAACACCTAAATCCTTCTCCTGTTGAGTCACTGATAGCACCTGGCCACACATCAAGTATGGAGCCTTCATATGCTGCTTACCTACATGCATGCTTTTGCACTTATCAAAATTAAATTTCATTTGCGATTCTTCGGACCACTTCACAAGTTCGTATAAGCCTTTTTGCAGCGGAATATGCTCCTTCTGACCTGTTATTGCCCTAAAGACCTTCAAATCATCCGCAAATTTCAAAACTGTACTGCTTAGGCCACTTTCAATGTTATTTACAAATATAAAGAACAGTAGTGGCCCCAGTACTAAACCCTGGGGGACTCCGCTAAGAACATTTTGCCATGATGACTTTGTACCATTTAGCATCACTCTTTGCTGTCTATCTGAAAGCCACAACTCTATCCATTTTAAGATGCTACCTGCGATACCATGCGACTGAAGCTGTATCATTAACCGTTTATGGGGTATCTTGTCAAAGGCCTTACTAAAGTCAAGATATGCTACATCAACCTGATTTCCCTGATCAAATTGTTCTGTGGCGAAGTTCAAAAAGTCCAAGAGATTTGTGAGACACGATCGTCCTTTTCTAAACCCATGTTGAGTATCTTGAATCAATCTGTTACCTTCCAGATAACTAACTATTCTATCCTTGATAATTGATTCGAGTACCTTGCAGACTAGGGATGTGAGACTTACTGGTCTATAGTTTTCAACTTCCCCCTTTCTCCTTTCTTGAACATAGGACCTACATTTGCCCTTTTCCAATCGGTTGGAATTTCATTTTGTGAAACTGATGTACAAAATATCATAATCTGAATTTCCTTCAAGTAAGATTTGAACTTTTCCCACATTTCACAGGCATTTAAATTGGAGAATTCGTCTTCCCATCTGATGTCACTTAAAGCCGCTCTCATGCGGTCAAATCTGCTCTGTTGAAATTTGGAACCCTTACCAATTTATCCTTAATAATTTCCTCTACATGTGCCTTGCATCTAACTATGTTATGGTCACTTCTTCCCAGAGTTTCTCCTACAGTCACGTCTTGAACCAAGTCACTTAAATCCGAGAATACAAGTCCAAGAATGAGCCATGCCTGGTAGGTTCCGATACAAACTGTTGTAAGAACGGGTCCTCTTCAAGGCACTTCCTAAACATTTTGCATGACTGGGAGCCAACACCAACATTGTCATATCCTTTTAGATTAAAGTCACCAAGAATAAGCACTTCCTCTGAAAGTTTCTACTGATTTCCTCACAAATCACCTTGTCAAGCTCCATGTGCTGAGAATGTTGCCTTTTCCCACAGTAACATCAAGCCAAATGGACTGCACAGACACATTTTTATCCCCACCTGCTACTTTTTGAGAACTGAATGAGCTATTCACATAGAGCATTGCACCACCCACTTTCATTGCTGGACCCCTATTGTACGAATACATATTGTATCCCTGGATCTCCTAGTCCTGCAAGTTATCTCCAAAATACCCTTCACTGACCCATACCTCCGTAATGCAAACAAAATATGGTTCCTCTTCAACAACATAGCACTTGAACTCATCAAAGTTGGATCGGATACTCTGAGCATTAAACATCATACACTTAGCAAATGCTCCATAACTACCTTTGGCTTTTTCATACCCAGGAGTTATCACTAGATGAACTATCACTCTGCCTCCTTGAACTACTACTGTCCCTATTTGCTGACTTTGACGTTTTATTGCCTTGGCTGACACTATTGGAATATTTCTGAGTTGGCAATGCAATTCCATCCCTCCGCACCCCATTTCCTAGTTTCCCTGAAGGACATGCTCATACACTGCCTAACACATGGACCCCCTTCTCGGAGAAGTGCAGGCCATCCCTCTGATAGAGGTCCCACGATGCATAAAACCTGCACCACTCGTCTACAAAGGTGAAACCTAACTCATGGCAGATCTTACCTACCCTGGCGTTGGCTGCCAGTGCCCTAGAGCTCCACTCAGGGGAGGCTCTAGCCCTAGGTAAAATTGCCGTTACAATGACTCTATTGTTACCCTTCAGGGTGGCCAGAATGGCCCTGTAGTCCCGCAGAAGCTCCTCACTCCTAGCAGGACCTGTGTTATTTACCCCTACCTGTACTATAACTGTACTAAACTGTGGATCACTGGTGACCTGTGCCACCACTGGTAGCAGGCCCTTCACCTTGGCACCAGACCTGGTGATGCACCTCCTGTCCCTCCTACCTTTTACAGAATACCAAATCAAAATGTCGCACACGAGAGTCGCCTACGACCAGCACTGTCTCCTTTCTAATAGCATCCTGGGGCAGTCCTCCAATGCCTGGAACCTATTCGATGTTAATATGCCTGCCCTCTGGGCCGTTCGACTAGGCTTCCTCCCGCTCCTACCACCTGCCACCTGCCACTTACTGACCCTTTCCTTAGGTTCGCGTTTCCAAATCCTCCACCCCCTGACCTCATGCCACTTCCCCTCCTGTGACCTACCAGAAGTATCCCTCCTCTGTTCACTATTAACACTCCCCTCTCGAGAAATCCCAGCCACCTCCACAGTAGAAGCCTCAGCTACCTGGTGGCCTGCGGCCACCTGGGCATATGATGTCCCTGCTACGCAGTGACCCCTTGTTGCTTTTTCTTGCCTTCCCTGTGCAACAAGGGTAGCCTTGAGCTTGGAAAGCTCTGCCTTAAGGGTCCTAATCTCTTCCTCTTGTGCCTGGATCCTGGTCCAAACCATCCTACAGCCTGCAGCTTATACCTAAATTTGGATTCAAATTAACTTGCTGAACAGCCGATAAAAAAGCCAACTATTATTCACTATAAATCGTTACCTCCTATACTGTCAGTTAATTATCTAAGTACCTCAAGAATACCAACATGCGAAGTAGAAACTATTAAAGAACTGTTTGTTTTTTTTTTGTTTTTTTTTAAAGAAATAATTTAAATGTCTAATCTAATTGTCTTCTAGACAAGTAGACAACTATATGAATATTACTTTTGATATCACTTATGGCTAGACAGAAAAATGAACAGTCACACAGCACTTATGAATACCACCAACTTAATACCAATTAAACTCTATCTTAAACTTAAACACGAAACACAATATGCACCACAAAATTAAATACAGTATGCTAGGAAAGTATTAATGCTTTCTAATGTACTTATGATATCTACACACTTTTTTCTACACACACATGATATCTACACACACATGACATCTACACACACATGATGTCTACACACACATTTCCAACTGAAAAAAACTGAAATACTCCAAAAATTAAGAAGCCCATATACCTCTACAATTAGCCGGTATATGGAGATATACCAAGTGTACTTGAAGTTAACTATTTAAATCCTAGCCTAAGCTTTAACGCCAAAAAGACCAAAACTTATTCCTCTACACTACAGAGGCCGCGCCTAAAAACAAGATGGCGCTCGGCAGCCTCGCTAGGTTGATATAGTGTAATTTGCGTGCTACGTTATAATTTGCGTGCTGCGTGCTAGTATAATTTGCGTGCTGCGTGAAATCATTGCGCCACATTTTAGTTGTTCCGATCAAGCAAGACCTTGTACTTCACATGCAACTTGATACAAATTAGGTAGTAATGGTTACCAGCAAATAGAACTTGAGTAGGGGAGCGATGGTTGGTAAATTCGAATTCAGGTTGCAGTGATGTTTTCGAGTGCAATACCATTTGTAAATATGGTTATCCACGTAAATGCTGGCTAAGTATGCAAAAATGAAGACAAAATTCAGCTAGCATCCTTGCTGGGGAGACATCGAGGATCCGAGTGAATCTTAAGCACTGGCTTGTTGCGTTGACCCTCAGCCTACCTCCCGAACGGATAATTCCAGGTATATAGCTCAATTTTGAACGAAAGTGTAACGTACTCACACGGTCGGGTACTGCTCCCTGGTGCCTACGCCCTCAACTTTGCCTGGCCAGCTGTCAACTGCCCATCTCAGCCGGAAGCATTAGAAGCGCGCGTGAAGCTACTCAACCCGCTGTGTCGAGACAGGGAGATCTTTGCCGGTCAGTGCATAATTGATTACTAGCGGTTACAGTCAATTTATTATCAATTCATGCTACCTTGAGAATGTTACCGATGGGACAACATAATCTGAAAACATCAGAATTGCTCGCATGCAAGGCGGCCGCATGGATCTCTACGAATCAAATTCATGTTGCCCAGCATGACAGGGAAAAGTACACAGACTGCTTTTAAAGCGCTTTCAACAACAGAATACGGATGTAGCGCCGCTTTAGCAGTTGGTATACTGCAACCTTCTGAGATGTCGCAAGCTATCCTTTAATTAAGAATACAAAACGAAGGTGTATAACCTACAGCTGTAGGTATAATGCAACCTTCTGAGATGTCGCAAGTTATCCTTAAATTAAGAATACAAAACGAAGGTGTGTATATATATATATATATATATATATATATATATATATATATATATATATATAAAAATATATATATATATATATATATGACTTTCCTTCATTCTAATTTTGTCTCGATTAAATGGTGTGCCTCACGGCAAGAACGCGAATCATATACGTGGCTTGAGAGTACTTGGAATAAGACCAAAGAAAAACGGAGGACCGTCGAAAGTAGACCAAATCCGCGAAATGTTGAAAATGAAAATGTCTCTTGGCGTCATTGGTAAACGCCAACCTCCTCCACAACATTATAGCGAACTACCAAGTACACCGTGGAGGACCCATGCACGACGTTGGACCAAAACGTAATGCTACACTCCTGGACTGCTCTTAAGCGAAGATGTTAGAGGCTAGCAATTTGTGCACCACACACAGTTTAACTAAGTGTATGTAGTTGTTTGCAGCACTAATCCATCGGCTTTTGCAAACAGCATCCTCATGACTGGACAATTCGAACGTTTCTTGTAATTAGCTGCGATGAGACTCTTCCTCGCCACATACGAATCAGATAATTTCCTGTCGCGCGGCAAAACCGCATCGTTTAACCAGAAATGTCCCTCTCCAGTTTAGCCAGATAATCAACAGCTCACACCCAAGATCCCGGGCATTGATCCACGCTGAGCTAACTGATTTGTCCGATGTCGGAAGGTGTTCCTATTTGTCGGAGCCGTCGCGATAACCGCACTGGATCTGCGGCACGCACGTCGTTGTCACGTCCGATTGGCTGTGTCGGTGGCACGCGCCAATCAGCGTCGGCTATCGGCCTGATCGCCGTCAGGTGTGACGACGCCGTCGGCTCAATCTGGCGGCGCAAATCGACGCGGCTCCGAGCGGCAGCGCTCTAATTCTGCCGCACTCCAAACGAGTGCACTCGCTGGGCTGGCCGGCAGCGGCGAGTCGGAACGGACGTCCCGCGGCGGCCGCTCCTGCTGGCCCGGTCACCGCAACTCTGACCGGTGCGGTGACCGGGCCACGACGCCGAGACGACTCCTTTCCCAATACGCGGAAGCTACAGGGCGCATTTGATTGGTTGATGGGCCTGCGGTGTGACGTCATTATCTCTGGTACTCAGAATGCATCATCTGTTGGCTCCATTCGTCGCGTCGGCGGAAATTTGAATTAGTCTCGTTTAGCAATGGATGCGTATCGTCTGAGTTCCCTTGAAGCTGTAAGAGACTGAATTGTGAGAGGAGACTTGGAAGAAGTCAGTGTAAGTGTTCAAGCAACCCTAGCCTGAACCGGCGATCTTTTAGTTTTGCACGTGGGTACACCGCGTGAGGTAGACACAGATAATTAAGTACCTATAATGTTTTTTCCAAAGGATAAAAAATCCGAGGTGCTAAAATCTAACTTCGCTGCAGTCCTGGATTGAAATATTCCATTTTATGCGAGAAAGGTATACTTTTATGTTCGCATCCGCCTTACCAGCTCTTGTAAGCCTCGGGTATTTAGTTAGCGAGCCTCGGGTATTTTATCGTTTGAAAAAAAAAAAACTAATTCCTACAGAATATTTCACTTGTGTATCATAACCAAACCGTCCGTTATTGTGGGTCACCTGTATATTTGCATCTCTACATGTGTACCGTGGTGATTGCTAAAAATTGGCACCTCTATATCACTGCGTTCAGGTTGATGACATCACGCCGCAGGCCCATCAACCAATCAAATGCTTAGCTTCCGTAGCTTCCGTAGCTTCCGCGTACTGGGGAAAAAACGCGAGCGGGCAGGGTGGGCAGAACTGAGGTCCGCATACCTGGTTTCTCTACGAATATAATGTACCGTGCATATAGTGTAGGACCGTGTTTTCCAGTAGTGAATACGTTCAGGACACGAAGAAACACAACATGGCGCGGTCGGCGGGACTTTGGTGTTAATTCAGTGTTCTGTGCAGTTGGTTGGTCCGGTTTGCACATTTTTTGCCAAAAGGCGATAGCAGCTTGCCCTCATTTTATGCATTTTGGGCCACTGAACACGATGGAAGCATCAGAAATGCAAATATCTCACATCTTTTGACGGCCCCGGCCACTTGAAGATTTTGGCTGGGACAAAATTTTGGGCATTTCTGCATCTCATAAGCGGACTGGTGGGAAAATGAGTCCGCTTGAGCATTGCGTCGTCGAAGGAATTCATTTTCGATCATTTGGCCACGTTTCCAGGATTCTAGCTGACATCCATACTTTAGAAGACGAAATCTGAGGTAATAAGACAGATAGAATCTTGGGAATGGTGTCAAATGATTTAAAATGAATTGCCTCAACGATGTAATGCTCAAGCAGACTCATTTTCCCACCAGTCCGCTTATGAGATCCAGATTTTGTTTGCATTACGGAGGCATGGGTCAGTGAAGGGTATTTTGGAGATAACTTGTAGGACTATGAGATCCAGGGATACAATATGTTTTCGCGCAATAGGGGTCCAGCAATGAAAGTGGGTGGTGTAATGCTCTATATCAATAGCTTATTCGGTTCTCAAAAAGTAGCAGGTGGGGATAAAAATGTGTCTGTTAAGAGTCCATTTGGCTTGATGTCACTGTGGGAAAAGGCAACAGCACTACTCTGAGGATAGGAGCTTTCTACCGATCAGGAACCCTGCCACATTCTCAGCAACTGGAGCTTGACAAGGTGATTTGTGAGGAAATCAGTAGAAACTTTAAGAGGAAGTGTCTTATTCTTGGTGACTTTAATCTAAAAGGTTATGAAAATGCTGGTGTTGACACTCCATCATGTAAAATGTTTAGGAAATGCCTTGAAGAGGACCTGTTCTTACACCAGTTTGTATCGGAACCTACCAGGCATGGCTCATTCTTCGACCTTGTATCTCTGATTTAAGTGACTTGGTTGAAGACTTGACTGTAGGAGAAACTCTGGGAAGAAGTGACCATAACATAGTTAGATTCAAGGCACATGCAGAGGAAATTATCAAGGATAATTTGGTACAGGTTCCAAATTTCAACAGAGCAGACTTTGACTGCATGAGGGCGGCTTTAAGTGCCATCAGATGGGAAGAAGAATTCTCCAATTTCAATGCCTGTGAAATGTGGGAAAAGTTCAAATCATACTTGAAGGAAATTCAGATTAGACATGTCCCCCAAAGGCAAAGACGCATAAGAAGGTAGGAAAGCCAGCATAGCTTACACCAGACTTGATAAAAACAATCAAGGCCAAGACAATTGCATTTAGAGTCTTTAAAGAAGCCTCGAATGTCGTTAATCTAAAGGCGTATCGAAAAGCTAGAGCCACTGTGAAGCAAAAAACCAGAGCAGCAAAGCGAGCAAAAGAACTGGATTTAGCTAGAAACTATAATTGGGACAGTAAAAAGTTCTTTAGTTTCTACAAGCTGAGTAAAGTTTCTAGCACAATTGGTCCACTGGAAGTAAACGGGACTACATTGGGTGAGGATGGTGAGATGGTTGAGGAGCTGAGCAAGCAGTTTAAATCAGTGTTTACATTGGAAGATATGACCAATCTGCCGACCGTGCACCATAGTTCAGTGACGTGTGATCTGATAAATGATGTTGATTTCATTGATAGTGATGTTGTTTACAATCATATCAGGAAAATAAAGCCAAACAAGGCAGCAGGACCTGACGAAATTTATGCTAGGGTGTTGCGGGAAACTGAAAAGGAACTGCCATTTCCACTTAGTATAATATTTTGTAGATCAGTTTCACAAAATGAAATTCCAACCGATTGGAAAAGGGCAAATGTAGTTCCTATTTTTAAAGAAAGGAGAAAGAGGGAAAGTTGACAACTATAGGCCAGTAAGTCTCACATCCCTAGTCTGCAAGGTACTCGAATCAATTATCAAGGATAGAATAGTTAGTTATCTTGAAGGCAGCAGATTGATTCAAGATACTGAACATGGGTTTAGAAAAGGACGATCGCGTCTCACAAATCTCTTGGACTTTTTGAACTTCGCCACAGAACAATTTGATCAAGGAAACCGGGTTGATATAGCATATCTTGACTTTCGTAAGGCCTTTCACAAGGTACCATATAAACGGTTAATGATACAGCTTCAGTCCCATGGTATTGCAGGTAGCATCTTAAAATGGATAGAGCTGTGGCTTTCAGATAGACAGCAAAGAGTGATGCTAAATAGTACAAGGTCATCATGGCAAAATGTTCTTAGTGGAGTCCCCCAGGGGTCAGTACTGGGGCCACTACTGTTCATTATATTTGTAAATAACATTGAAAGTGGCCTAAGCAGTAAAGTTTTGAAATTTCCGGATGATTTGAAGGTCTTTAGGGCAATAACAGGTCAAGATGAACATATCTCACTGCAAAAAGACTTAGACGAACTTGTGAAGTGGTCCGAAGAATGGCAAATGAAATTTAATTTTGATAAGTGCAAAATCATGCATGTAGGTAACCAGCATATGAAGGCTCCATACTTGATGGGTGGCCAAGTGCTATCAGTGACTCAACAGAAGGATTTAGGTGTTATTCTAAACACAAAATTGGGGGCATCAGAACAGACCAAGGAAGCCAGGAAGAAGGCACTGAGAATGTTCGGGGCAATAAATAGGAATGTATCATACAGAAGTGAGGAAGTGATCAGGAAGCTTTACTGTGCATATGCCAGGCCACATTTGGAATACTGCATCCAAGCCTAGTCTCCTAGCTATGAAAAAGATTGTTGGCTTTTAAAGAGAGTACAAAAGAGGGCTACAAAAATGCATTTTTGTAGCCAAATGCCATTAACCATGGTTAATGGCATAAGCAACCTGGCATATGAGGAAAGATTGAAGAAATTGAATATGCTTTCACTTAGATATAGAAGGCTGAGAGGAGATCTCATCGAGGTCTTTACATTTGTCAATGGTCTGGAGAGGGGATATCTTGGGGAAATGTTTGAATTGAACAGAAATGCTGCAATTAGAGGTCATAAATTCAGAATTAAAGTTCACCACAACAGAGCAAGGTTAAGGCAGACTTTCGTCGCCAACAGGGTACTAGAACACTGGAACCAGTTGCCAGAAAACATTGTCAGTAGCAGCACATTGAACACCTTTAAAAACAGCATAGACAATCATTATAAGGATAGAGGGCTTGCTTTTCAGTATTACAGGGAGGGCTGATTGACAGATTTGGTGGGCAACTGGTTCAGTGTACAGAGTGCAACCAAGAAGGGCCCTTGTTGCTCATAGTTGCCGTAATCTTTTATGTCTTTTCGTCTTTATGTCTTTGAGATAGAGATTTGAGATTTGAGATGAGATAGAGAAATGTCCAAACTTTGGTTCCAGCCAAAATCTTCAAGTGGCCGGGGCCATCAAAAGATGCGAGAAATTTGCATTTCTGATGTTTCCATCGTGTTCAGCGGCTCAAAATGCATGAAATGAGTGGGAGCTGCTATCGATTTTGGCAGAAAGTGTGCAAACCGGACCAACCTACTGTGCAGCCACATGCCGAACAGTCGCCGTAGGGCAGGCTGTCGAGGTCCGCCCGTAACCTGGAGACACGAATAGTGTCCAGTAGCGCAGGCGGAGCTGAGGTGTCTGGTGGCCGAGTGGTTTACTGGGTACGCCTGGGGTTCCCGTCCCGTCCCGGTGTTCACCGGTTCGATTCTTGGAACGGCGGCGACTCTTTTTCCGCAATGGAATTGAAGGCTGTGACTGCTGCGATTGTGGGACTCACTCAGCTAATGCGCCAGCACGTGGACGCCTCGCATCGGAGAGAAGACCGACTTGCCGCTATGCTCGCTGGCCAAGTGAGTCCGGCACAAACCTCCGTCGCTGGACCGCTAGAGGGCGCTCCTATCAGCATGACGCCCGGGGTTCGAGCGCGGTCGCCTCCGTCAGCGACGCCATCTAGCGACAGGTAGCGCCAGCCTGCGCGAATTTTCCACGTGGCGTGAAAAGCTGAACGGCAGGGCTAAAAAATCGTATCGTTCTGTCGTCCTGGACGACAACCACGAACGGGGACTTTTGTCGACCACATTTCCATATCATTAGAAATATTATATGTGAAATCATATAAATGGTACCTATTATACATAAAATTGACTACGTCACGATATCCGTGTCAAGGTACGCAGGATTGAAACGAATCGGATTGGACCGGGACTGGAAATGTCACTCCGTGCAGACCTCTAGAAATGTATACCGTGCAGACCTCTACCACCCACCGCCACGCTACCATTTCTTCATTCCCAGCGTACGCTTTTGTGTTTCATCTAGTACGCTCAGCGGCAAAAAAATGACTCAACGGCAACAAAGTATCGTCGAGACAACCATTCCATCCTTCAGACGACCGCCGACGATACAATTGTCTCCCGTTTAGCACAGAGCCAATGGCATGCCTTCTGGTCGCCGGTGGTTGTCCTCGTCCCGGAACCACTTTATGCTCGATGGCAGCGGTACGGAAGTACCCAACTATGGTATACTCAGCGGTTTTGGAAACGAGCGACTAGACCACGGGTACTAAAACAACACTAGACTTACGTTAAGTAATGAATAATTTATAACATTAGTTGATTTAAAAAAAAACAATTTCAATTGGAATCCTGTTTTCATGTAGGATGTACGATAATACTTTTAATTTAATGAAAATCGTTGGAAAGAATCTACAAGAATATCATCCTTTTACGCGCATTCCCTCGCTTTCAAATCCGTCCATTTCCATTTTAAACGCGACGATGTGCGTCGAAGAGTGAAATAGGGAATTGATCACGGTTCTTTATAATTGATGAGTAGTGAATGAGTTCGGCAAGATAAAACTACCAAGTTCGAATTATCTGGAGTGTTAATCAAACGATTTTTTGTCTCTCTCATTTTCTGACTTATATGAGACCAAATAAAGTGGTTCGGTCTTAAACAGACTCCAGAAACAGACTCTATTCAAGGCCAGGGCGTAAGGGTGACAAAGATAGTAAGGTTATCCTGTAGATGTGGACATTGCGATTGGAAAGGTACTGCACAGAGCATTTACAAACATTCAAAAGTAAAGCACCCAGGTCTACCAGTGTTAAGAGTACTGCAAGATAGCCATTTTGGCCTTGGCATGCGATTTGACTGGACTTGCAAGCCAGCACTGGATCATCAACCATCAAGCTCAGGTGAAAATCTTGGTATATGAATTACATTTGAGTAAAATATAGTCACCTAAATGTAATTATAAAATATATTTTAGTGTGTAGGTACCTACTCAGCAGGCATTGCACTGCAGTTGGTGGCAATGCATATAATATAGGGATGGCGAATTTTAGCCACCTGGTGGTTTAAACCATGGTTTAAACTGGCTGGCATAAATTAATTTCAGCCACTCTGGCTTAAATTATATTTCTGGTATGGCTGGAGGGCAGTGATGGACATTAGTCAGGGAAGCATCAATTATAATTCCAAAATGTGCTACACTCCATTTTATTTGCAAAAAACACTCCCTAGAATTCCCCAAAACTCTGTCTGGGTTCTGGGTATGCACTCCACAAGCCAGATGTTTACCCATTAGGTACAGTCGGTCTAACATATAGCTCCCTGGATACTGGTAGTTAGAAATGGTATTTGTAAATACCAGGATTTTGAAATCCGACTACTGGCATTGAGGGAGATAAAAGACATAAAGACATAAAAGATCAGTGCAACTATGAGCCACAAGGGCCCTTCTTGGTTGCACTCTGTACACTGAACCAGTTGTCCACCAAATGTGTTGATCAGCTCTCCCTGGAATACAGAAAAACAAGCCCACTATTCTTGTAATGATTGTCTATGCTGTTCTTAAAGATGTTCAGTGTGTTGCTACTGACAATGGTCTCTGGCAGCTGGTTCCAGTGTTCTACTACCCTGTTGGTGAAGAAGGACTGTCTTAACCTTGTCCTGCTGTGATTAACTTTAATTTTGAATTGATGACCTCTGATTCCATCATTTCTGTTAAATTCAAACAGTTCCCTGAGATAACCCTGTTCCTGACCATGTACAAATTGAAAGACCTTGATGAGATCTTCTCTCAGCCTTCTATATCTAAGTGAAAACATATTCAATTTCTTCAATCTTTCCTCATATGCCAGGTTGCCCATACCATTGACCATTTTTGTTGCCCTCTTTTGTACTCTCTTTAAAAGCCAACAATCTTTTTCATAACTAGGGGACCAAGCTTGGACACAATATTCCAGATGTGGCCTGACATATGCACAATAAAGCTTCCTGATGACTTCCTCACTTTTGTATGATACATTCCTATTTATTGCCCCAAGCATTCTTAGTGCCTTCTTCCTGGCTTCTTTGGTCTGTTCTGATGCACCCAATTTTGTGTTCAAAATAACACCTAAGTCCTTCTCCTGCTGAGTCACAGATAGTACTTGCCCACCCATCAAGTATGGAGCCTTGATATGCTACCTACCTACATGCATGATTTTGCACTTATCAAAATTAAATTTCATTTGCAATTTTTCGGACCACTTCACAGGCTCGTCTAAGTCTTCCTGCAGCAAGATTCTGCAGATAATATGTAGCAAGATACATATTGGACTGACTGTTCATAGCCATTTGATAGCTAGGTACCTATTTTATGTTAGATGAAAAGTGACTATTTGGGCCACATCAATTGGTACTGTTTTTGGCATAGTTTTCCCATTGGCTTACTGATAATAGTATGTATTTGTAGGTAGGGATGGAAAAAAGTGGCTTAAATTCAATTTATGGCAGCCAGTTGCTTTTATTAATTTAAGCCAGTTTAAACTGGCTTTTATTATTTAAGTCAGCTTAAATTCACGACACTTCTAAGTACCACACTTCTAAGGCTCACAAACCATGGGTGCATTGACAGTGTTGGTATTCAGCACAATACAAGTGTAAAATACCATACCTAGAGAGAGTACAATGAAGACCTGCTGTGCATGACCAGATGGTTAGTGGCAGTTTCTAGGCCAAAGCATGGACACTAGGTTGATTCACCTATCATCTAATGCTTTGAAGCTCATCTAATGCTCATCTGATGGATCTAATGCTCCACTTCCACAAGTGTTAGTGCTAACAGGAAATAATGTGCTACCATACATTGTCATGAAAGGTGTGCAATAGTTGACAATGTGTGCAAAATGTGCAATAGGTAGACAGATTGCTTACTGTAGGAAACAATAAGCAAACAGATGGCTTACTGTTATCTATGAATATGGGTAGGTAGGTACCTACCTACATATACTATTAGCAGTAAGACAATGGGAAAGCTATGTCAAAAACATCACAAATTTGTCTGGCTCATAGTTACTTTTAAGCTAACATAAAATAGGTACCTAGCTCTACAATGGCTAGGTACCCAATGGGTAAAAATTTGAATTGTGGAGTGCATACCTAGAACCCAGCCAGAATTTTGGGAAATTCTAGTGTTTGTTTATAAATAAAATGGAGTAGCACATTTTGGAATAATTGATGCTTCCCTAACTTTTGTTTGAAACTGCACTCCAGCCATTTCCGAAACATAATTTTAGCCAGGGTGGCTTAAATTAATTTATGCCGGCTGGTTTAAACTGGTTTAAACCGCCAGGTGGCTTAAATTTGCCATCCCTATATGTAGGTAGGTACCTACCTACCTATATTTATGGATCGAAAAGTGCTGGCTTAAATTGAATTTATGCCAGCCAGTGGCTTTTATTAATTTAAGCCAGTTTAAACTGGCTTTTATTATTTAAGCTGACTTAAATTCACGACACTTCTAAGCCCTTGCATTATTAAGGCTCACAAACCATGGGTGCATTGACAGTGTTGCAAACCATGGGTGCATTGACGACGCCGAATTGCCGAAAAGGAAATTGGCGGCAAGATATTCTGTATAAAGGTAATCGACGCAATTTGTTATAGGTCCAGAAATCCCAACCTTTTCGAGCTATCATTACCCCCTTTGGGCTAGGCCAACCTCGTGATTACCCCGTATCAAATTCAGAATGCCTCAGAACCAAAGTTCATTTTCAAGGTTGAGAACATGTAGTATTTCCTGCCGATATATGTGCACAGGTTTTTGGCAAATGTACACAGCACTCCATACTCGAGGTTTGACGAAACCCCGCTATAATCCCACCCCCACCCCTCCACAAGCCAGCGCATTACCCCAGGTTGGGAACCCCTGTTCCGGGCCATGTAGCATGATGTTATCGTTTGCACAAAAGGTGACAACCACCAAGCCTATTCCGGATTTGGACGACAACCACGAAACAATTTTTTTAGCCATGCTGAACGGATATGTTATGCTCACTAGAATTGATCAGCTGACTCTCACTGAACAGCGAGCGACTCTCTGCGCCATGCTGTGCGACGATTGGATGCGTGTCGTCATATACGGGCTGGAGGTGGCCGACTCTAACAGCCTGCCACAGGTGGTGGACGCTATGGAGCGCCACGTACGCAGCCAGCGTAGTATCATCCTCGACCCGAAGGAATTCGACACCCGACAGCAGCTGGTCGACGAGTCGTTCGACGAATTTTTATGTCACTCAAGGAAATATTCCAGTTCTGTGACTTCTGCCCCACATGTACTGACGACCGGTTCCGCGACTGGCTGGTCACTGGCCTTCGAGACCAGGATACGGTTCAGGTGCTGATGGCAGAGAAGAATCTCACCTTTCAGATGACCGTCGATATCTGCCGTGCTCGAGAAAGCGCAAGGTAGAATACGACGGCGATGACTGATGGCCGGCTGTATGCTGTGTCAGCGTACCGACGCAGCCGGAGTCACAGCAGCAGCCGTGGCGCACGTCGTCCCTCCAACGGGGAGAGGAAGTGCGGCTATTGTGGCGGCGCGAGGCATCCCAGGGAGGCCATGGCGGCGTGCCCTGCCTGCGGCAAACGCTGCAACTCGCGCGACATGCTACATCACTTCGCTTCAGTGTGCCGGCGTGGTCAGCCTTGCATCGACAGCCAGTCCCGACGAACCGGGCGAACTACCACTGGACGAAGCCGAACTCACATGGACGGCATCCGGGTATAAGGGCTGACGGTGCGACGGACGCCACAGGTATGCCTGGAGGTGAAACACGTCAGTGGGTGCGACATGATGATGTGGACACCTTACATGGCCGCGGAAAGCTCGGCAATGGACGCCAAGAAAGTTCAACGCCTCGGGGTGGACTTGTCTATGCTATCTGCATCGTCTGAACATCTATTTGGAGCGGGAGGACATGAGCTGCGCTGTGCAGGCTCGTTTCAGTGCATGCTGCGGCTGGGAGACGTCAGCGCGCCAGTGACGGTGATTGTCATCCCGAGGGGCGGGGATGGCCGAGTGGTTAAGGTGTCGGGCTATGGGTACCAAAGGTCTCGGGTTCGACACTAGCGCCGCTCAGGACATTTCCCAATCCCGCGGCCCACCGACGAAACAGTGTGGGCGGCGCCATTGGCCGTGAATGTGCATAAAGTGTGTCGTGAACCACCCAATAAACAAGAGTGCCATCCCGAACATGGACAGCTCACTTCTATCCTGGTTTGATAGCATTTCCTTGGTGGGCCTGTTACCAGCTGACTTCCCGCGACAAATCCGAAGCACGAGCATCGTCCCGCCGGACGCCGTCGCCACTTCACGCAAGGACGGAGCTGGAGAAGAGCATGTCGCCAGAGCGCAAGTGACAAGAACAGAGCGCCAGAGCGCAAGTGACAAGAACAGAGCGCAAGAGCGCAAGTGCCAAGAACGGCATGGTCGATTCACCCGACCAGAATCTACCGAAATATGAAGACGAGCCTCATCCTGGAAGAGTGATACGAAGCACGGTGTATTCAGGCAATGCGGACAAGGAGATCACGTCTCAACATCCGCCGCAGAGACCGCTTCGACGGCAATGAGCGGATGCAGCTTCCACCATGTCCCAGGGCGCTGCCCAAGCTGCGTCAGCCTTTGGACAGAACCGTAAGACGTACCCCACGTGGCACGCCAACCAGGGTGAACCACCGTTACAACAGCGAGCTGAGCACTTGAACATGCTGAAGAACGCACTTGCTGAAGTATTTGACGTCGACGGTCCGCTTCGTGAGATGTTCGGCGGTCCCATCGCGGGTCGAGCTGGAAGACACCGGTCGTCCATTCACGGTCACCGCGGCACGACCGCGGCATGTCTTCGCATGGCGCGAACAGATTAAGGAGCAGCTAGACGAAATGCTCAAAGATGGCATCATTGCCAAAGTGACTGAGCCTACGGAATGGTGCCATCATATCGTGCCAATACCGAAGCGACCGTCCTCTGCAGACGATAGCAAGGCTGGAGTCCGCCTGTGCACCGATTTAACCAAACTTAACAAGCATGTGCTCCGTGGCGTGCACCCCATACCATCCCCTTAAGACGTCGTTACCAGTATCAACAAGGGGAGCAGATACTTTACGACGTCAGGTACCAATAGCGGGTATTTACAAATCCAAATATCTGAGGAAAACCAAACTCTCACCAGCTTCATTACCCCACGTTGAAGGTACAAGTTTAGAAAAGCTGTCATGGGCCTCAGTTCGTCCGACGATAAGTATGAATCGCTGGATAGACACAGACGCAGCGGCAAGGTGACCATTGACGGCTCATCCAAAGAGGATCGCGTTTCATCTCCGACGTGGACTCGAGATACGCCGTGGTGGAGCTAGAGATTTTCGCGGTGATCTGGGCCATGAAGAAATGTCTCTTCCGGGCCAGTCTACCGACATTCGACATCATCACCGACCACAGACTACTGATACCGATACTGAACCAGAAGTCACTGTCTGAGATAAAGAATCCACACCTCTAACGGCTACGTGAGAAGCTAATGCTGTATCGTTTCGAAGCCATATGGAAAGTTGGAAAGTCGCATTGCATCCCCGACGCCCTCTCCAGAGCCCCCGGCGATAACTCCTCCGTCGAGAACCAAGAAGCAGGGAACGACGTGTATTATCAGCTGTACGGCACAGTACTGGCCAGCATCAGCGAGATCCCTGCTTGTGATGTGCAATCTTTGAATGATTAGCGGGCAGGTATTCTGAGGCATCCGGTACTTCCTTCCCCAGACTGAGCAAGGAGGTCATACACACGTGACGCCTTTGCGGCACGCCGATACTGTGACTTTTACCTTAGGTTTTATCTCTAAATAACCCCCACACAGTACACCTTATTATACAGTATTATATCTTACAGTACGAGTAGATAGAGTATGAGAAGTGTGATTTAAGCTACTTTTATCACAGCCGCATGTGTTCAAACAATTTTCTCACTTCATTAAGTTGCTAATGGTCACTGATGGTTAGGTCTATTTTGTTGATATGCACTTCAATGACCTCAGCCCATGTCTGAATCATGATACTTACGAGCTTGCAGTGAGCGTTGGAGATGAGGCTAGCGTTCAGAAAGACGGATCAGTAACAAAATTGTTTATGTTCAGAGTCGATTCATCGGTGTTATGGCTCGCACAATGTTCGTATATATAGGCCTTTATAAGCAGCCTCACTAAACAATTGCAACTTTATTGGTCAGCACACATAAGCTATAGACATTGAAACAAGCGCAAATTCAGAAAGCGTTACTTCATCGTTTTGCACTTATGCTATGTATGCTATGCTTGCGTTAATGTTTATGCTTGCGTAATGGTTCATGCTGAGGCTATTATTGAGAGTGCAGTTGTGTAACTCTCACTTCATGACTGCGCCACCTACTACCCGCTCGATAAGTGCACAGATAGCATCGCATGCAATATTCATAGAGCTACTTGCAGAGTCGCAGCCAGGGTTTTCTTATGGGGCCCGACACAAAACGATGTCATGGAACAGAGATCCCTTGCAGCGCGCGAAGCGCGCCGACGTCGATCATGAAGCGATCTGCGCTTGTCCTTTTTTGCTCAGTTTCGCATAGCTGCACCATTAACTATTTCTTTGACTTCTCTGCCACAGCTTATCGTGCTCCTATTGCCAGAATCAGTGTCGCTGCCTCTGGCAAGATATCAGTGGGGGATACAACTTCCGCTGTAAACTCCCATTGCAGTCGATAAGCTTTGCGCCACATAACATTCGGAGGTCTTAGGCGATCCAGGAAGGTTTGCGCCATGTAGCATCCGTATATTTTATGCCATCCGACATCCGAAGGTTTCACACGATGAAACGGATTCAGGCCTAGATCACACAAGCGTTTGTTTCTCTTTATACAACTCTTTTTGGCATATTGCACGGTCGTCGGTCTCGTTACAGGTTCGCTTATGCAGTCGCATCCGACGCACATCTGCAATAGCGTTCCAAAGATTTGTCAAAATCTGTGAACGTTTTATCCTTATCTAAATACTCTTGTAGAGATGAGAATTGCAGCGAACTGCAAAGATTGCTCCGTGATATCAAAACTTCTGCCTTTAAACTTCAATTCCCGGATCAAATGGTGGGGTCGAAGTTACCGCTTAGCATAACACAGCACCTTACACCATCCATAAAACCATTCCAGCAAACATTCGGACTAATCACTTTTTTGTATAGTCTTCCACCGACAGGACGCCGCCAGTGGCGCGTAATTGAGCTGTAACCAGTGGCGTTGTTTGGCCGGTTGGGCGGTGCTGGGCGGTGCCGGGCGGTTCCCGATCACGTGCTGTCCGGCCGGCAGTGTGTCGCCCCTCCCAGGTGGGCGGACCCCTCCCGGGCGCGGCATGCCAGCACACAGACAGGTCCGTACGCCGTGTCGGTACTCCCCTCCCACCCCTGGCTCTCACCGCCCACACCACCCCTACACCCCGCACACATTCTGTCCGCGCCCTCACATGTGACATGCACATTGCACAGGCACAGCGGCCGAGGCTCGTGAACTTTTGGCTTTGCCGATGCAACACCGATCAAAATAAGGACGTCGCCATGCAACACTAATGTCCTGATCTTGCTTCTGACGATCACTCAACACTGGTATTCGTTACCCGAATTTTGAGATGGCACCGAACTCCTTTTAAATGAGACAGTCGATACAGATGCCAAAATTAAATATGCTTACCTCATCAATGGAAACTCTTACATATATAGTTGATGCTGTCCAGGCGCGGTCCGTCTATGTAAGGCACTAAGGCAGTGCCTCACCTGAGTAGAGCTGGGAAGTATTTTTGTATGCTATGTTCCTAAAATGATTCTTTCAACCACTGGAGAATAGCAAATTTGAAGAAAAACCTAGAAACAAAAATGCATTGGTCACTCATAATTATGGTGAAAATTGAAGTTCATTTACATTTACACAATTTACATCCTAACTTTCAAACACCTCCATCGCCGGTCGGCAGACGCTAGCCTCTCGCATATATCGTCATATATAAGTTTTCGTTTCATAACAAGCGCAGGGTAGGCCGGGGTCCTCCAATATTGTTTGGCAATCGGTGACGTCACATGGGGTGGACAATTGCTCTGTCCCGTATGCGGTCCAGCGAAACTTCCGTGTTTTCCACACGAGATTTCCGGTCTTAATACGCGCACATCCGGGGGGCAGATATCTGCCCCATGTGGTTTTTCCAAATTTTCCACCATATTAATCTGGTTAGCACGGCCAAACCTCGCATGGCTGCTCAGTCGTCTTTTCCGCACATCCTTGTACATTTTTAACCCTGGGTCATCTCAAGTCAGTCCACCAGGTCAGGCGAAGTGACCCAACGTCCCTCGGAGTTCTAGGTGCCATAACTTCCACAATAATTGGGCGATTGATTTCAAACTTATAACACGTCATGATCTCATCAGGGACCATAATATATATCTCGGGTTTTTGTAGCATTGACCTGAGGTCAAGTCGCGGCCATGGCTTCCCCCATTATAGGGCTATGGTAAAATATACAAATATTTTCTGGTTACATATTTGCCCTCGGAATGATCTCACAACGGTTGTGGCGTGTAGTTGGAAGCTATGCTCAATGCTACCGCTGACATTTTTGCTCAGTGACCTCACCAAGGTCATCTAAGGTCACCTCACCATCACCACCACTCATCACCAGCACATTTTTTAGCATTATATCGCACTGCATTGAGCTAGAAGGTTCAAATTGCCGTCATTGTGCTTGTATCGCCAAGACGTGTCAATTGATAATTGATACATTACATGACCTCCATAGGCTACTACTTCATGACCTTGACCTGAGGTCATAGTTTCGTTTGAGCTGATCTTAAATCACACCGCCTATTGTCGATAGCACATTTCAAGGAATATCGAATAGCGTTCGCCGTTTGTTTCTATCTGTTACAGGTCCTGAGATATGTGTCAATATCCGAGAGTCCCACCCGATCTGGTCGAATTTTACCTATGATGATCTAGTGACAAGAATATTGACCAAATCGAAAAAATATGACCAAACCACTTTCGATAGAGCTTGTCACCAGCTATCCAACGCCGTTTTCCGTTTGTCGCTAATTAACATAGTTCTAGAGATCTTAGGGGGGCAGACATCTGCCCCCCGGACATGCGAAGTTGGCGTGAACCGCCGCCATTCCAAAAAAAAAATTATATTTTTTATTTAATTTAAATACCAATTATTAAGTTACACAACTCCGAGGGTTGTTGGGTCACTTCGCCTGATCTGATGACCTGACCTGAGATGGCCCAGGTTTTAAAATGTATGAGGATATGCGGAAAAGACGAATGAGCAGACACGCGAGGTTTGGCCTTGCTAACCCGATTAGTATGGCGGAAAATTATGAAAAACCTCAGGGGGAAGATATCTGCTCCCCCGGACGTGCGCGTGTTAAATACCATCGAAATGGGACAAAATGGTGTTCATTTGAAGGATTGAAGTATCTTGTCCACGAATATGAGTCGTATTTTCCCTAACACTAGGATTTTTCGCCTGGACCCACGCTGACTGCATTCAAGTCAAGCGCCGCAGGAATCGCGTGGTGCAGGAATCACGGGTAGTAGCAGTATGATGAGACATGCCAACTAAAGATCACGGCCGGGTAGGAGGGGTAGAAGCAAGTAAGACTCTAGATTGCTAAATGCTGTTGCAACATAATTCCTCCCCACTCGGTACAGGGGCGTAAACAAGGGTGGAGGTACTGGGGGCATGTGCCACCATGGGAGGGTGGTACCCATCCAGCCAGGAAAAGGCGCCAACATTATATTTGTGCTACCGGCGGAGGCACCTATGCTGGTTGGAATAGCACGCCATCATCACCCATGTGCAGATACGGAACCTGCAGCTGGTTTTCAGGATTGTTTTCAATTATTAATTCATATACGTCTAGACCAGGCGTGTTCTTTTTGAAGAGCAAGTGCCCTCTCCCCATGTCGGCTCTGTTCACTAATAATTTAAAATTTTAACATGGGGTACCACTCTATCGATGCGGGGCTTTCCATTAACTTCATGTATTTTGCACTGTAATACTCAATAATAAGAATAACAACAATAATGCTAATTATATATATATATATATATATATATATATATATGTACATAACATGTGCGTGAGTATGCCAGCCATTTCAGGTAATGAAATGGAAACATGAAAATCTCAATGATATTTTATATATGAAAACTTTCTGGCAGTTTCGGAAGCATTTGAACACGAAGGCTCTCCCTCGTGTTGAAATGCTCTGATTTCGGAACGATGGTGATAGATTTGGCACCTTGCGGCGTCAAATTAAGTTGTTCATACTCATCTTAACATGAAATAATAATGGGTACTTACGAGAAATGCTAGTCGAAATCCGGCGATTTTTTTCTACCTCACCTCACTTGGGTGCCACGGACTGCCACATTGGTCATTTTTGCTGACTTAGCATCCATTGTGCGCCGTTCCATGAAGGGGATGTAGTTTAATCACATGTTGAGAACACTGACAATTCTACGAACCTGCGCACCAGTCATGATTGCACCGCTACCACTGACGCGAGATACATCACTTTGTGCGATGACCGGTGTAGTTTAAGGTAAAGACCGAGCATGGCTTTTACATTAAGCTGTTGCATTGCGTGATATTGCATTGCAAACGTAGCATGTAGTGACCGAAGATGCCATACATACCTTGATCACAATATCTCTGGCTGACCTGGCGTTGGAGATACTTGGCGCTGCGTTGAACCTATAATAATACTAAAAGTACATACCAAAGATACGTTGGCGCTGCGTTGACAATATATTTGTACAATGTTAAAATGACCGAACGGCATGACACAACTAATTATGGTGCATGGCATCAGTCATCAGGCAGCGTCTTAACAAACTCACCGGGACTTCTAGATTGCTAAATGCTTGCCATGGTTGGCATTGCACCTGACAACAGAATTACCACCGTGTACACATATTGCAGCAGAGTTCTTGAAACGTTTTGCAGGACGGCGGTCGCTGTCTGTCTGATTTTGACAAATATTCTGCAAAATCATATATATATATATATATATATATATAACTTGAGGCACCAAACCATGGGCGCTAAATGACCAACCATGGCCGATGCGCCCTAAAACCACAATCACTCACTCGAGGCACCAAACCACAGTGCTCACCCACAAATGAATGGTATCCCCTCTCCAGACCATGGACAAATTTAAAGACCACGATGAGATCTCCTCTCAGCCTTCTATATCTAAGTGAAAGCATATTCATTTTTTTCAATCTTTCCTCATATGCCAGGTTGCTTATGCCATTAACCATTTTTGTAGCCCTCTTTTGTACTCTCTTTAAAAGCCAACAATCTTTTTCATAGCTAGGAGACCAAGCTTGGATGCAGTATTCCAAATGTGGCCCGACGTATGCACAGTAAAGCTTCCTGATCACTTCCTCACTTCTGTATGATACGTTCCTATTTATTGCCCCGAGCATTCTCAGTGCCTTCTTCCTGGCCTTGGTCTGTTCTGATGCCCCAGTTTTGTGTTTAGAATAGCACCTAAATCCTTCTCCTGTTGAGTCACTGATAGCACTTGGCCACCCATCAAGTATGGAGCCTTCATATGCTGCTTACCTACATGCATGATTTTGCACTTATCAAAATTAAATTTCATTTGCCATTCTTCGGACCACTTCACAAGTTCATCTAAGTCTTTGCCCTAAAGACCTACAGATCATCCACAAATTTTAAAACATTACTGCTTAGGCCACTTTCAATGTTATTTACAATTATAATGAACAGTAGTGGCCCCAGTACTAACCCCTGGGGGACTCCACTAAGAACATTTTGCCATGATGACTTTGTACCATTTAGCATCACTCTTTGCTGTCTATCTGAAAGCCACAACTCTATCCATATTAATATGCTACCTGCAATACCATGGGACTGAAGCTGTATCATTAACCGTTTATGGGGTACCTTGTCAAAGGCCTTACTAAAGTCAAGATATGCTACATCAACCTGACTTCCCTGATCAAATTTTTATGTGGCGAAGTTAAAAAAGTCCAAGAGATTTGTGAGACACGATCGTCCTTTTCTAAACCCATGTTGAGTATCTTGAATCAATCTGTTACCTTCCAGATAACTAACTATTCTATCCTTGATAATTGATTCGAGTACCTTGCAGACTAGGGATGTGAGATTTACTGGTCTATAGTTTTCAACTTCCCCCTTTCTCCTTTCTTGAACATAGGACCTACATTTGCCCTTTTCCAATCGGTTAGAATTTCATTTTGCGAAACTGATCTACAAAATATCATACTAGGTGGAAATGCCAGTTCCTTTTCAGTTTCTCGCAATATCCTAGCATAAATTTCATCAGGTCCTGCTGCCTTGTTTGGCTTTATTTTCCTGATATGATTGTAAACAACATCACTATCAATTAAATTTACATCATTTATCAGATTGCATGTCACTGAACTATGGTGTACGGTCGGTAGATTGGTCATATCTTCCAATGTAAACACTGATTAAAACTGCTTGCTCAGCTCCTCAACCATCTCACTATCCTCACCCAATGTGGTCCCATTTATTTCCAGTGGACCAATTGCGCTAGAAGCTTTCCTCAGCTTGTAGAAGCTAAAGACATTTCTACTGTCCCCATTACAGTTTCTAGCTAAATCCAGTTCTTTTACTCGCTTTGCTGCTCTGGTTTTTTCCTTCACAGTGTATCTAGCTTTTCGATACGCCTTTAGATTAACGACATTTGAAGCTTCTTTAAACACTCTAAATGCCGTTTCCCTAGCCTTAGTTGCTTTTATCAAGTCTGGTGTAAGCTATGCTGGCTTTCCTACCCTTCTTTTGCGTCTTTTCTTTGAAGGGACATGTCTAATCTGAATTTCCTTCAAGTAAGATTTGAACTTTTCCCACATTTCAGGTATTTAAATTGGAGAATTCTTCTTCCCATCTGATGTCACTCTGGTCAAACCTGCTCTGTTGAAATTTGGAACCTTTACCAAATTATCCTTAATACTTTCCCCTACATGTGCCTTGAATCTAACTATGTTATGGTCACTTCTTCCCAGAGTCACTTCTTCCTACAGTCACGTCTTGAACCAAGTCACTTAAATCCGAGAATACAAGGTCCAAGAATGAGCCATGCCTGGTAGGTTCCGATACAAACTGTTGTAAGAACGGGTCCTCTTCAAGGCATTTCCTAAACATTTTGCATGACGGGGAGCCAACACCAACATTTCCATATCCTTTTAGATTAAAGTCACCAAGAATAAGGCACTTCCTCTGAAAGTTTCTACTGATTTCATCACAAATCACCTTGTTAAGCTCCATTTGCTGAGAATGTTGCCTTTTCCCACAGTAACATCAAGCCAAATGGACTCCACAGACACATTTTTATCCCCACCTGCTACGTTTTGAGAACTGAATAAGCTATTCACATAGAGCATTGCACCACCCTCTTTCATTGCTGGACCCCTATTGCACGAATACATATTGTATCCCTGGATCTCATAGTCCTGCAAGTTATCTCCAAAATACCCTTCACTGACCCATGCCTCCGTAATGCAAACAAAATATGGTTCCTCTTCAACAACATAGCACTTGAACTCATCAAAGTTAGATCGGATACTCTGATCATTGAACATCATACACTTAGCAAATGCTCCATAACTACCTTTGGCTTTTTCATACCGAGGAGTTTTTTTAATCACTAGATGAACTATCACTCTGCCTCCTTGGACTACTACTGTCCCTATTTGCTGACTTTGACGTTTTATTGCCTTGGCTGACACTATTGGAATATTTCTGAGTTGGCAATGCAATTTCATCCTTCCCCACCCCATTTCCTAGTTTCCCTGAAGGGCATGCTCATACACTTTGCCTAACACATGGACCCCCTTCTCGGAGAAGTGCAGGCATCCCTCTGATAGAGGTCCCACGATGCATAAAACCTGCACCACTCGTCTACAAAGGTGAAACCTAGCCCATGGCAGATCTTACCTACCCTGGCGTTGGCTGCCAGTGCCCTAGAGCACTGGCAACTTACTGTGAATACCCCCAACTTACTGCCAATTAAACTCTTTCTTAAACCTCAACACCAAACACACTATGCACAACAAAATATAAATAAAGTATGTTAGGATAGTATGAATGTTGTCTAATGTACGTATGAAATCTACACACTTGTAATATCTCCTACTACATAAATATAAACGTCGAGAACACGCCGAAAGCCACGAGGCCTCGCCTAACACGAAGATGGCGCACGGCGGCGTCGCTAGGTTAATATAGTATAGTTTGCGTGCTACGAAAATGCTTATCAGATACAAAATAATGAAATATAATTAGGGATGCACCGGATAGACTATCCGGCCGGGTATCCGGCCGGATATCACGAATTTTCAACTATTCGTTATCCGGCCGGATATTTCTTGCTATCCGGCCGGATACCGGATATTTTCCATTGCTTGTAACGATTTCCAGTTAGTGTTCACCAATTGGGTGTCCCCTAACGCAACAAGCAAACGATAAAAAACGACCATGCGTATGATCTTTATTGTCCCTTCGAAGATTGTAAGTGCGTACTCAGCATTCAGTGACGCTGTGACGCTGAGTTACACTGAGTGACGTCAATCAAAACACGACTTGGTTCAGAAATGCTTCACATTGTGGTGAAGAAACAGGGGCTGCTCCCCGCGGCGCAGCAGAAGCCTGCTCCTCCTGTCCTCGAAGATTGCTCCTTACTCCGAGAACATTCTCTCGGAGAACACGGAGGACGACGGGGCGGACAGGAGTTTACGCGAGAGAGCGCGCAGGCGAGGGAACGAACTTGCTCGCCCTGTTTCGCCCCGCCACTGGACTGAGTCCGTCTCGCGAGTTGAGAGGGGGAGCGTGAAGAAGTTCTGCACTTCTTCCGCTGCAGTCTTCAGGTCACCCTGGCCGCCACGGCGTTGTTGCTTCGCAGCTGGTGTCTGGCCTTGGCTCACCATCTGTGTGAAGCAGCTGCTGAATAGGTCTTACTCGCCACTTGACTCTGTGCTAGACGCGGGACTGTCGGCGCATTTGCTGTCAGTGGCAGCAATTTCTTCGTCCTCGGCCCCCAGCAGCTGAAGAACCTCGCTGAGGAGCAGCGTCTTGGCGTTGTCCTTTTCTTCCGACTTCTTGAAGAAGTTGAGCTTGTATCTGGGGTCGATCGCTATGGCAGTCACATAGTGTTTTTTCCAGAAGGATATTCATCGTTTTGGAACTGTCAGCTGTGGTTAGGACGCGGAGGCGCAGCGCTTGTAGCAATGACTCGCGTAGTTTCTGGGCGCCGGCCGCCTTCTGATCAATCCTTGTCAGGCATAGCTCCAGGCAGGTGATGTTGGGAATGACGCTGGACAACGTGGCGTTGTCCGAGCTCACCTCCTTCGTGAGATCGAAGAATGGTTTCAACACGTGCAGGAGGCTTCTGCACAGCTGCCAATCGCTCGCAGTCATCTGCGGCAGATCTTCGTGGTCTGCCAGGTAGAGAAGAACTGGCCGCTTCAGCTCCACCAGTCTCTGCACCATCAAGTACTCAAGTACTAGCTGTTCCACCACGTCGGAACGTCCTGCACCAGAAGTCGCGGTTGCAGGCCTTTAGCTCGCTGGAGCTCCTTGAGGGTAGTGCAGGGCACTGACGAGTGGCCGAAGTGAGTCGTCAGCCGCCGACACTTGGTCAGGTGCGCGTTCACAGCCGGCTGCGACCGGATGGCGTCGCCAACCACCAACTGAAGACGGTGGATAGTGCAGTGGATGGCCGGAATATCGGCCAGCTCGCAACCCAGTCATGTTGGAGGCCCCGTCACAGATCAGTAGATGCCGCCGACTTCTGACTAGGTTTCACTCGTCCCACATCTTCGCCAGCATCTTCGAGATGTTGGTGCCACTGTGTGATGCCGGAAAGTGGGCCGCTTTCAGGACGTCTCGACGCTGGAAATTGCTCTTGATCCAGTGGCCAGAAAGGCTGACGAACGTTTCCTGCGACGATGAGCATGTCCAAATGTCGGACGTGAAGGAGACGTAGCTGCCGTCACAGCTCTCTAGCTCAGGCAGAACCTCGCCCTTCACCTCGTCGTACAGCCTCGGCAGCATGGCGTCGGAAAAGTAGCGCCGGCTGGGCAAGAGATACCACGGCTGAAGTCTGTCGACGAGGTCGATGAAGCCGTCGTCTTCTACGATTGAGAACGGCTGGTTGTCCACGGCCAGCATTATCATCACGGCCCTGTTAATGTCCTTGGTGCGGCTGTCGTTAATGTCCCAGATCTTCCTTGACTCAAATGATTCTTGGATCGATAGCTGCTTCTTAATAGCGGAAATCTTCCAATCTTTTAGCGTACCTTCCTCTCCAAAGGTTGAGACAGACGCAAAACAGCCGTGATTCGCTTGCTTGGTCGTTTCGTACTCGTCCGGATGTTTCCTTTTCGCGTGATTCTGGAGCGGAGTCGTGCTGAAGGTTTTCTGTCCCGCGCTTTCGTGGCCTCTCCTGATAAGTCTTTTGCAGATTTTGCATTCTGCATGGGCATCGCTGTCGTCGCACAGTTTGAATATAGCCCAAACGAATGAGGAACCCGAGTACCCTGCCATGCCACCTAAGCCGCAGGCCATCAAAGTAGAAGATTAAACCTAAAACAATTGTGAAGACGGACGCTCCTGACGCCTGGCGTTCCAGGTGAATGAATGTCAACGCAAATGCCGCAGTAGGCCAGCAAATTTTGTGAAAAAGCTATGCGCGCGTGCAAAATGTTTCCCTGACGCCTCCATCCCCGGCGTACCGCTCCAACGGACTTCGGATGTGAGCGAAATGCCAAGCTCCGGCAAATAAAAATCCTTTATACTGAGCTGAGGTTTGGGACCTGGGGCACTCCAGTTTGGATGGGGGGGGGGGTGCAAAAATTAACCAGCACTTGTCGACCGAGGGAGGGGGTGTAGGGAGCGATGTTGGCGTGGTGTTGTGTCGTCGATCTGGGGGGTGAGAGAGCGATGTTGCATGGTGTTTGTTTGTCGTCGACCGGGTTGGGGGTGGGTCGGTCCGGCGGGGGGAAGTAATTATTAGTGTGGTATTTGTTGTGTCCACGGGGGACGGGGGAGCGATGTTGGCCAGTCTGTAATGCGGCACAAATTTCAGTTTGCCGCCGTTGGGGGGGGGGGGGGGAAAACGTGGTTTTCCCCGCACCATTTTTGTTTGGGGGGCAAATGCCAATTTTGCCGCCTGGATCAGCCAGATTGGGATAAAGCATGCCATTGCTTGCTTGCTTAATAAAGAGGAGTTTTGGGAGCCTGCAATCACCTGCATTTTTAATGCATGCACATGAGGACAAAATGTGGAATGGTAGGACCCTAAAAGGTTCAGTATCCGGCCGGATTATCCGGGCCGGATATTACTCACGATTTGGCCGGATATACTATTCGGCCGGATATCAGAATTAACTATCCGGTGCATCCCTAAATATAACCACAGAAGTAATTGCTAAACACCTATCCTCAGCTTAGACTAGAGTACTGCTCTGTTCTGCAACGACTTATCCGGAAACTTGGAGCTCCAACGGGCCTCGCCTAACAGGAAGTGGCGCACGGCAGCGTCGCTAGGTTAATTTAGTATAGTTTGCGTGCTACGAAAATGCTTATCAGATAAAAACTAATGAAATATAATCACAGAAGTAATTGCTAAACACCTATCCACAGCTTAGACTAGAGTACTGCCCTGTTCTGCAACGACTTATCTGGAAACCTGGAGCTCCAACGGACGTCCTCCCACCTTGACACCTGGCGGCAAACTCCTTATCCATATCTTCCTTACCTTACCTTCCTTACCTACCTTACCACTTACCTTCCTTATCCATATCATGATGCTGTCTTTCTGGACAATCGGGTAGAAATCCGACTTCTACATCATTACAATGCTCAATCTGGACGTGAAATGTTGAGAGAGGCGAATACGCAAATGGGCAAACACCCTGAGGTGGAAAATAGAAGAAGCATTTGATATCATGTACATATACATATATATACTTAGGAATTCTAGAGATAGCAAGGCGTCCAACAATTGCTTGGGGTGCTTGGGTCTCATTTAGGCTATCGTGTAGATTTGAAAGAAATTTCCCATCAGCACCAGCAGCAGCGCCATTCAGCAGTCACCAGCACCGTGACGGATGATGCCTGCCCTCCCCTCCCCGCATATTCAGCGCCACTTCCAACGACGCGCCGCACTGCCGCCCACCGGAAACGGGCCGCCCCGGACGTACGTCAGCTGACTGAACGCGGCTCGCTTCCGGCCCACCTCGACAACGCCCGGCGCGGCAGCACGGCGGCACAATGTCCGACACCGGCGGGCTGATGTCGTGTCGTGGCGGGCCGGCATACGGACAGGACGCGAACGCCGACGCCGACGCGATGGAAGGGCTGGTAGTGAGCGGGCGGCGTTGTCCGTTTCTCAGGTGAGTGGCGCCGTATGTCGGCCGCCGCTTCTCAGGTGAATGGTGTCGGCATAGTGGTAAGGATCTTCTGTACGGCTGCCGGCATGGTAATATTCCCGGTATGCTGGCCTGGTTTCTCTCTTAGGCTTGCACGGGTGGAAATAATTAACCTTGGCGACATAATGCCCATGATATTAACATGCGTTCCAACCTGATGTTTCGTGGATGAGATGTGCCAAAACAGTGATGAGCTATTACCGACTTTTTCAACGATATACATCCGAATCCTGCGGCATGGACACGGTGTATTTTACGTTGCCTAACTTGAACTGACATGACCTCTGTGTGATGCTTTGATCATTAACATGCTTTGAAGACGTCGGACTTGCTTTCTCAACGTGTTCTGTTATTGCTCTACTTGGACGACGATATCAAAAACCTCACATTTCACGTACACTGCACTTGCACCAATTTGTATGATGTGAATGTTTGCGTTAACATTGTTAATCGTCTCATTATGGCTTGAAGCCTGATCTGCTGGTGCGCTAATTACGCCGTCTTGCACAGTATCGTGTGATTATTCATAATATGATCGTTTTATTATTTCTACTATACCCAGTATTTTCCATCGTTTTTCAGCTTGTTTTGTTAATTTAGGCGACATGCGCACCGACATTTACTTTAGAAAATATATTTCTGTTCATTTTAATCACATTGCTAAACCAATATGAAGCTGTATCAATATGTGTTGGGCTGATTTTGTTTTTGGAAGAGGTAATTTTGAATGCTTATGTTTCTGATCATTTTTCGGTGTGTTTTTGCTCTTTACAGTATGTGAGTTTGACGTAATGCAATTTTATTAACGTTTTTGTTCGCAATGGATTTATGTGTTTACTTTAGGAATATTTTTTTTATTGCAACTAAAAAATAGACGCCATCCGCCGGTACCAGAGTATTCTAAACTTTACCAGAGTGCTGTGAACATTACCTGAGTTTTATGAGCATTACCTTACACTCGAGTTGGAATAGCTGTGGCACTTCACTGAATCTTTCAAAATGTTGCATTCACCGAGATGTCATTGGTCGCGTGCCGGAAAGGAAACGGGCGTTTCTTGAAATAGCAACCAACAGGACAACCGACCACCATCAATTCTCAATCGGCTGGCTAGACCCTGAAAACCTGGAGGTGAGATCGAATATGCCCTCGTCTTGAAACTCACCGATTTCGTCCTACCGTCGGAAGAGCCGAGCCCAAACAGTCGGCAGCTCCGAAAGTAACTAACGCCAGAATCAAGGCACGCAATAAAACCAATGTTTTCCCTGAAGACATTGGTTTCATACAAACCATAAAGGTGCGATCCCAAGAATAGCACTTATTAGCGAAAATGTCAGTCATGGCTGATCAACCATCCCCCTTTCAATAACAATTGAAACCAAAGCATTTCGACCGGGGTAAGCGACTGGCTGGCACCACAATATCCAGCTATTCATGGTTATGCCTAACCTGGTTAATAAGGAGTTCCACCACACTCGACAACGGAGCCTCCCTAGATTCAATGGATCCTGGATCCAATCCTAATTGCATTCCTAGGTCTAAAATGTCAATTGCACGTGAATCACGTGTGATTACGCCTTTTTGAGATTATGATGAGCAGCGCGTGAAGTTTGATTCACTAGCCAGCCGATAACATTAAGCCAAATTCAATAGCCTTCATGTAATCTTAATTCAATCGTGATCTTGGTCACTGTCGGACCGGGAGCATATATTGTGACGATCTGGGATGGGCCAAGAAAACACCATATAGTTATTGGGGATTGGCATCATTTTTATCGCATAGGACAAGGATGAAATATACTGTGGTGCGGTAGGAGAAACCGATAATCGAATATGTGTTCATTATATTTGTATGTAAAATGCTAATATTTGTGTTCTGATCCACACATCGAGATCGAGCGCAGATATAAATGAACTAGGGCCAGTCAAGGCTCAAACCAGCATTATTGCTGTATATCGGTCAAATATGGACCTTTTCAGAGGGTGTAAACTAATCCCACCTAGAGATAACATATTTGATTTAGCTTACATTTAATCAACTTACCCCAGCATCAGAAACAACCTACCCCTATAGGTTGTTTCTGTATATATACCCATCCATATCATCCCATGCATATTCTGCAACGTGTTCGTCTGTTTGGAAAATGAGCAAATGTATGCAAAACAACAACGCTCTGCGTTAGCGATTTAAGTGCCTCTACTGTCGAGACCATTAGTAATTTGAATTCCTCTAATCTCATGGAAAATCAGTGATTTGAGTGCCTCTGCTGTCCAGACCATCAGTGATTTGAGTGCCTCTAATCTCATGCGACATCAGTTATTTGAGTGCTTCTGCTGTCGAGCAGCGTTAATGATTTGAGTGTCTTTACTATAGAGTAGCATGCTCACCAGTCGCTATTCCGGCTACTGGAGCCACGCAAATTCATACCACAGTTGAAGCATACAACCACGAGTTCCCAGCTCTACATGCAACTAGCAATACGAAAATGTCAGTACCTTGCACTGCTCAGTTCCGTAGCCGTCAGTTCACACCAGACGTGCAAGTTTCGGTTAAGTTGGAGAGGGTGGAGAGGACGAGCTGGATTCCCATTATCATCCTTCACCATTGGGCCTAAGGGTGCCATATACGTGGGCACGCTTGATGGGCGTCACTCGATTAAATTGAGCTTATAACTACTTGAGCCCCTTCCAAACCATTATCGACAAAGCATCACGCCTGGTTACCTCCTGCTCCACCACCCAATACCACAATCGATCATTCCCACTCCTACCACCTGAGACTACAGAAGAAATGAACCACACTTCCCACCGCTGAAACTCACAACCAGGATGTCCGACATGTCCCACCGCTGAACCTCACAGCCAGGATGTGCGACACTTCCCACCGCTGAACGTCACAGCCAGGATGTTCGATTGGGGACGTACGCGGCCACGCTACTGGTGGCGCTTCGTTTGCGCCTAGCGGCAGATGTTCGGACTGTAAGCATGCCATTGGGTCGCATGGTGGTCGCGGCCGCTAGATGCAAAATCTTGAATGTAATTGTCAAAAACAAAGAAAGTATAGTATCCAGAGATTTTGTCCCACCTGTGATGGATACATTCATGATTTCTGTATCAGCTGATATCACTTAGACTCCAGTATAAAGGTCGTTAGTAATTGTCAAATTTGTTCTAAGGTTGTCGCGTCTCCGGAATTCCCTATAGCTTAAGCATGGGGAACGCCGGAAGCAAGATGTGGTCGCATGTGAAATTGAATATTTTGATCAAAGAATGGTAGGAACTAAAAATGCCCCCTGGAACGCCTTCAGAATTGATCGCTCGTTTAAATGAAGGTATTCCTGATAAACTGACACTGCCGCTATATATCGTCAAATTTGATGAAAAATGAAATAACATCGCAACGATGTCTGCGAGGACAGTGTCCATTTGGGTCAGATGATATGGGTGCTAATGTACGGGACTCTACTAATTTTTCTTCTTTCATATGAAACAAACCTTGTCTTAAATGCATTATTTACCAAGCAGCATCACATAGATAATGCTAAAGTCACCATATGCGAAGGCAAATGTTTGTCTCCGCCTTCACCGCGAAGTGTGGGTACAGCCAGCCTGTTTTAAGTCGGATCGAGTGGTATACAAATTAATGCCACTTATTATATTACTCATGTCTGGATACGGTAGGACCTGAACATGATATTATAAAATACCCTAAACCGAGAATGATTTTTGTTTTCTTTTATCCACCTTGGATATGCCACTCCCTCGCAATTTCCACCGTTACTGAATCCACCGGCATTGGCAAGACGAGCAAACATCATAGATGTGGAAACGGGGGAGGAGTGGTATGGTCCCTCACTTTTCATGTTTCAAAGGTTTTGTCCCCTTTCACATACACATGCACACTTTTTTAGGCGTTCCTCTGCCTCTGGTGAACGTGGCCTAGTCGATAACTTTGACTAAGAGGTCACGTCCGTTGACGTATGGAGGCTTACCATCAAAGCATCAAAAATAACTATAAATGTTTATATAAATATAAATGGTCTCTACCCCATCCAAAATCCGTCACGACACCCATGCATGATGTCCCTAAGAGTCCACAAGCTCGGCGCTGAAAAAAAAAATAGAAAGTTCACAAGCTCGGCGCTCCGTCACGACTTGAAGGTTGGTGAGATTCCACAGCCTTATGAAGACGCTGAGACTTATGGACTTATGAAGACGCTGAGGCTCCTCGGGAGTGTCCGACTTTTGTGGCTTCTTCAGTTATTGTTGGGTTAATGAAATGTTGACATCTCGCTCAATCCACCAGAGTGGTGCGAGAAAATTATTCCGAACTGTCGCGCAGCTGAAGCTCTGATCTAAGGGTACACCTGCGCACTCAAGTGGTGGAAGTTGTATTTGAACCCTTAAGAACCCTTAACTTTGAAATGATGTTGACTTTATGCTATCAATCATGATTAGGAAGGAGGGGACGAGTAGCCTAGGGGCAAGTTGCTCGTCTCACAATCGAAAGGTTGTGAGTTCGAGTCTCACCTGTCACTACTCTTCGCCCGCGACCAATCGGCGTGAGAGATTGGCGACGCTACATGACTCAACGGTCGATGTGTCGTAAAACCAATAACCAACCATGATTAGGAAGCAAGGGATCCAACATTATTAGTGTAGAGGGAATCAAACATCAGCACGTAGCAAATGATCCAGGATCAGTAGGCTAGCTTTATAGGTTAAAACAAAAACACTTTACTGTAATAGGCACATATTGCAAACCACAAAGTTAAATTTTCTGTATTCTTTGGTTTGTCAATGAAAAATCTGTGTTTCATGACAAAAATGAGTGGTCACCTCGATATGATTATGGTAATAAATTTAGATTGGTTTACTTTTCTTGATATTCTGCAACAGCCTTGAACAACACATTTACTGATATTCACATTCAACACCAATGCCTGAGACATCCCAGATTTGGTGAATGACAAACCAAGGGGAACAATATTCCACTCTGGTGTTTGACACCATCAATACTATCTCTTATTAATACAACCTGTATGTACAGTATTATTGGGCTTTAAGATATTCACAAGACAGGCTTTAGACACATGTTGCCTGCAGTAAGCAAATAAAGGGGTTAGGATAGGCTTAGTCAATTTTTTAGTTGCAAAAATATATCTTTGTTCCTCAAGTTCCTTTTGTTCTTGGAAAGCAACTTATGCTGTCAGGTCAGGGTATGTTCTTAATTTGATGCTTCAGAGGAAAAATTGTTCTATTTTTTCTCCATCTTCCTAAATTGTATCTTACATTTGAAGTTAGTCTAGGTTAGTCTAGACCATGTTGAATTTTTTCTTTTAATTAACATTATTTGTTATGCGATATGACCAAACCCAAAGCTCCTTTTTATGGTGTTACTTTTTCTGCCACCTAAGAAATATAAAATTGCAGGGGAAATGACTGGTCGCATCATGCTAACTGCCTTTCCAAATATTACAGTGAGGAAAAAACCAACAGTTACAAAATTACCTGAAGGGAAAAAACATATGTACCATACTTATGCATAACATAGGTATTGTGACTTGCATTTTTAAAGTATTTATTCCTCATGAATTAATTAGCAGGACCAATGAGCTACGGAGTTAAATTATTAGATACAATCTTAGTTTGTATCAGGATGAATGATCAAAACCTGGTGGAAGCATCTGAAGTAAAAGTAACAAAGAATACCGAACAATTCTTTATTTGTGTTTCCATGTGCCTAAATGCCTCAGTTTTCAAATACATTTCACAGAATAAGTTTATATTTCCACTGAACAGAACATCATTTTGGAACACAACAGATAGATCTATTCCCCAAAGACGCACGGTCATGTTTCACAAAATGCATTCCAGCGCATGATTGCATGTACGTACCTGTCAAACTGCATTGTCCCAGACCACTCATATGTTACTGTAAGACAAAACGTTGGTAAATTGTGTATTAGAATAGTTCCACAATTCTTGAAATTTTTCCAATACAATGTCTGTCAACATGATTAAGACAATGTGACCAATCATTTCCTCTGGCAATAATTACTCATCATTTGACAAGCACAATTATACCAAAAATGTTCTTCCCTTCAGATAATACAATGTAAAATGCATGTTAAAATGAGATATCATAGCATTGCCTGAGAAAACCAAAATAGCATACAATCTAACAAGCCTAATAATACAACCTAAGGTAACCTATCCAAGCCTGATCTTCCTTTTATAAAAACAAATTAAGAAAGTGAAAAATATTAAACCACTTTTCCTAGCTAATAAAAAAATAACTAAAAATAACAATAAGAGATGTAGCCTGAACAATTTTTTTTAAAGAAGAAATCTCAATTTTTTAAATGTTAAAAACATTGAAAATTTACCCAGCATACAGGCTACCTTGCTTAGCTGAACCCTTTATGTGTTTCATAAAGGTGAAATGTATGTAAAGCTTGTCATGGTTGCCTTAAACTATAATACCTTTTTAAAAAATATTTTTTAGATGGTTTGCGCTTTAGGGTACCTTGGCTGCCATTTAGACATTTAGCTCTGAAGATGATTTCTTCTGACAAGAGGTTAAGCTGGGTTAGGTGAATTTATGCTCCATCTTCATTCCTAATGTAATTATTCTTGGAATGTCACCCAACTCAAAACCTCTTTATTGCCTGCCTCCTGAAATGTAAGCATTTACAGAAGAATGTATTGGTCACACAAAAATGAAAATGATATGGTCAATTTTGAATGCACAGACATTCCTACAATGATGAGATGTTGTGGTATTTGTGGAAATTTATCAGTATAATATTTCATAGTTGGAAAATTAAATATACTAAAAAAAACACAATGGTCAGGTACATTTCCCACTCAGGTATCCCTTGCCGTGAAAGCACATGTAATATTATGGCTTGTGTCCCTGTTTCCATTTTTTAAATCCTGATACAGCCAATATCACCTACTCCCATGTCACCTAGGGTCTGTTCCCGTGGCTCCACCAGAAGGAACTCAGTGGAGGTTAGTTGAGGATAGTTGAGCCCTGCCCACGGGAACGACCGGTGGAGAAATCAGCTGACAGCGGTCTGAATTCCGGGTCAAAAAGGAAGTGTTTGGCGCTGTATCTGGCGCTATTGGTCAAATTTCTCCTCAAAGGTTTGTCCAGATGATTGCATAATGTATATAGTGTGACCTATAATATTAAGTCCAAAAATTGTCTTTATTTCTAGCGATGCATGTGCCCTCAGGGACTGCGGGGAGAACACATGTTCTTTTCGCCTATGGGATGAACCAAGCAATCTCTTCCATCTCGGTTGAACACCAGGCATCGCCTCCCCAGTTTTGTGGTTGGTTACAGCCTACCTTCTTAATGTACAGCATATAATCTGGTGTCTGCCTACCTGGGCCCCAAGACGCTTTTCTACCCGATGCTGGCTTTTCCCCGTATCAACTTTCTCGACCTCGTTGATCGGGCTCGAGTGCAATCTTAGAACTAAGAAGTTGCGACACGGGGATTGTGGCGGATCCTCCCGGTAAAGTAACATCTTCCCCTTAGGGCGAATGACGTAGATCAAATGCCACAAGAAGGATGTTATGTGGTCTGCATCTGTTACTTCGGTTATTGTTCATAGTTGTAATTTCATATTTACATTGCGAAGGATGATCCTGGTATTCAGTTGATGCATGAAGATGAGATTCAAAGGACGAAGAACACTGTTTACGCGCAAATATATGAAACAAATGCGCCATAATTGAGCTCCACTGAAAAGTCACAACTGGACCCTGCTTCTAGGCTGGTGGAGCTTTTGCTCCACTGGTGGAGGTTGGTGGAGGAAAAATCTCCCCTGGTTTGGCCACGGGAACGACCAGTGGAGGTTTGTGGAGGTTAGTGGAGCCACGGGAACAGACCCCTAGTCTACAACAAAATGAATATGATGCCATCAAGCTCCATTATGGGGCGAAAACGTAAACAATCTATGTCATGCGGCGATGATGGCGCCAAGAACGCCACTATGCGAACAAAATCAAGAGTATTTCGGCAAGAAATTGCGCATGCGCAGAACGGATGTCCACCTTCAACACTAGTATGTCCCCTACCGTCGTCACTTCCCACCATACCCTATTTGTTCTGGTTTTGCACGTCTGCACGGTGAGAAGAGAGATTCCCCGATACGGAAGCACGCGAGTCTGCATTCGGACGAGGAAGACGAGGACGAGAAAGAGGACGGACCATGAGGAGGACGACGCCAGCTGCCACCATCACGCGGACGGGAGCCAGAAGATTGCCAACAGCCACCAGCCACCAGCCACCAGCCACCAGCCACCAGCCACCAGCCACCTGCCACCTGCCACCCACCACCTACACCAACACACACGTATACCCACTGCCAGAGAACACAAGCACCGATCCAAACCCAACCTATACATACAAACACTACCTTCCCGCTCCGCTAACCTATTTTCAGCTACCTTCAACCTCAAGCTTCTGGATCTACTTCTCAGCCTTCTCTAACACTTAGCGCTACACCACCTCTACAAGCTTTTCTCCTGCATCTACGCGCTCGACAACATCTCTACATCTACCTCTACAAGACCTCTTCAGTGCAGTGCTTTCATCTAGACTCCAGCTACACCTACCTTCAGGCCAGATTACTACAAGGTTAGTCCGGCGGTGCTGCCACTCCCCCACCCAGGAACCCCCCAACCCCCACCCGATCTTCCCTCTAGTGCCCTCTGCAGGATCTTTATCTGATCTGTCTATTCGTGCTCCCTTCAAGCACAGTTTCTGATTTCTTTGTGTATTCTTCGTCTTTATCTGCCCCCTCTGTTACACTTGTCGGGCTCTCTTCACGCCCTTCTTTACCCTCCGCCATTTTTGTCAAGTGTACAGTGCCTCACGCACCTGCCAGCTACAATCTTTTTTCAACACCATCTGACAGCAAAACTCTACCAGCACCAACACGCACATGATCACCACCAATCCAACACCCACGGGATATTTTTTGCCGGGGGGACGGGGAGCCAATGAGCTCCCTGGACCCCTGGCTGGTGGAGGGAGAAATCTCCCAATACACAGGGGCGCCCCTACACGCCAAAACACTGAGATCCGGGGCGCTCCTGATACAGGCAAACGATTCAACTGACGGTCACTTACTCACTAAAATCAAAAAGATCAAAAACACACCTATCACGATCACACCTGCAACACACCTCAACAACAGCCAGGGGACTATCCTGGCCCGGGAGCTGGCCGGTATACCGGCGGAGACACTGGCCCTCAAGCATAGGGACAAGGCTGTCTCCGCCGTGTACCGGCCGCCCCCGAGGCCAGGTATCGCAACAAATCATCTACTGATACTCACTTTCACCACGAGGACACCACCAGCACATATCAAAGCGGGGTACCTACGGTACCCCATAACACGTCGCGCACCCCTCCCGCGGCGCTGTAAGCGTTGTCAGCGTTACGGCCACTCCACGGGGGGGGGATGCCGCGCCAACACACCCACATGCGGCCGCTGCTCTCACAAAGACACACAACGGACACGTGCGACAGCGGCGAGCTGTGTTGCGCCGCCTGCGGGGGGACCACGCGGCCTCGGACGGGTCCTGCCCTCGGTGGAAGGCGGAGCGCGAGGTGCTCCGCCGGATCCACCTGGAGGGCATGGACCCGTACCGGGCCAGGGCGTCGGTCCTGGACCCGCTGACGGAGTGGCCGGCCCGTCGCACACAGCCGGGCACACAACAACAACCACCACCACACACAAACGACCTTTACCTGCCTCTGACAACACGCTCCCAACCGGAACGTTCACCAGGACATTCAAACCACCGTGAAGCACACCAAAATATATATACTCCAAGTTACCGCCCACCACCGCCACCGGAACCACAACCAACATCCGGAGCATCCCCACACACCACACGCACACTGGACAGACCACCTACACCACACGCACACACAGACCAGGACACAGACCCAGAGGAGCAGACGGAACGAGAACACAGAGCAACCGACTCAGACAGCACGACCCCCCCCCAAACGCGATGCCACCAACTACTCAACCACGCAGGCCAACCAAGAGCACAACCAAACAACAACCATCACCTAAACGCCCACTCACCCGCGCTAACACATACAAACAATGAACAAAATAATACAATGGAATACACATGGACTCATTGGACACTGGCCTGAATTTAAACATTATGCACTACAAACAAACCCTATAGCACTATGTATTCAAGAAACACACTTCAAACCTCACGACCCATATCACTTTCACATTCCTCAATACACTATACACAGACAGGACACACACAACCCACACAGATCAGGCGGTGTATGCACATACATTAGGAACACGACCCCTCACCGCCTGATACATTTCGACACCACGGCAGACATACTGCTAACTGAAATTCATGTACACAACGTAGCTTACACACTCATCAACATCTACGATCCACCCTCGCGGAACACAGAAACACTTTCGGAATTAAATAAAGCACTTGGCCAAATTCGCACACCTGTTATTCTCACCGGATATTTCAACTCACACCACCCCCTATGGGACACCCGCACAACACAACCTGATCACAGAGCACACATACTCACCGCAATAGCTACACAGCATAATCTCACAATACTCAACACCGGCTCACCAACCTACCTAGTACCTATCAGCTCCCTCCTGCCTACAACCCCAGACGTCACCCTTGCCTCTTCCCGCATAACCCTCACACTGTCCTGGACATCCGACCCTGACCCACACTTTAGCGACCACGCACCCATCACCATTACCTTTGACCAAATCCCGACCACCGGCCCACCCAATCCTCAGCCAGGCCGGTGGAACCTCAAAAAAGCATCCTGGAACCCTTTCTCAGAATCCTTAGCAATCCAAACAGCCCACAGACCCCAATTATCACCAGAACAATTCGCAGACATACTCATCACCACAGCACACCAACATATACCACAAACAAAACCAAGACGTCAACACAAACCTCGCGCGGCTCCCTGGTGGAGTGATGACTGCCACCGGGCGATCCACGCGAGGAATCATGCCCGCCATAGACACGAAAGACACCGCACACCAGACACTCTAGCAACATATAAACAACTCAGAACACAATGTAAGACTATCATCAAAGACGCAAAAAAGACTTGTTGGAACGCATTCAGCACTAAATTTAATAGATTTACACTTCTAGGCGAAATTTGGACACTTTTGAAAACCTTTCAATACCGACAACGACCCCCAATCAAAGCCATCATACTTAGATACAACAACAACATCACAACAGACCCCCAAAAAATAGCAAACATATTCGCAGACCACTACCATCTTAGATCATCTACACTTCCACGAAACCCCCCACCCCCAATCAGACACACACGCACATACCTCTACAACACTAGATTTACACTTACAGACTTACAACTAGCAATCACACAGACAGGTAACATATCTGTAGGACCGGACAACATTAACTACTCTTTCTTCAAACACCTACCAACATCAGCACTACACACACTACTCAACACCTACAACACCGCATGGACTACACATACATACCCACAATCCTGGCTACACGCCTCTCTCCTACCTATACCTAAACGAAACACCGACTCAACTCTTTGCACCTCCTATCGCCCTATTGCCCTCACCAGCTGCTTTCACAAACTATTCGAACGTCTTGTTAAAAATCGCCTCCTCTATATCATTCAAACACAGCACTTAGTCTCTCCTATTCAATCAGGCTTCCTTCCAAATCGATCCTGTTTAGACAACCTCACCTACCTGATCACAAACATCCAGGAAGCGGCGGCCAGGAAACACTTCACGACCGCCGTCTTCCTGGATCTAAAACAAGCCTATGACATCATCAACATAACAGCAATATTACAACGCTTACACAACATCGGCATACAAGGCAGACTAATGCACTACCTCCATTTCTATCTACTCAACAGATCTTTTCAAGTAAAAATTGGGCCCCACACCTCAAACACCAAATTCCCCACCACCGGTTTAATGCGAGGTTCAGTCCTCAGTCCCCTACTCTTCATTTTAGCCCTAAATTCCGCCGTCACCGACAACTTTTCGACCAAAATTGCAGTCGACGCCGACGATATAATACTATGGACATCAACAAAAGCACCAGCACACGCACTAACAGTATTACAACACGCACTAACAGAACTCAACAACAAACTCTCCACCCTAAGCCTCCATATAGCACCACTCAAATCCAAATGTATGATTTTCGGCTACAACAGAGACACAAACATACGACCCCTAAAAATAAACAACTCACCCATTCCCTTT
>JAOTOL010001286.1:0-2500 GCA_034440575.1 Imbricaverruca yamaguchii | reverse complement strand
CAGATCACAATATCTGACAACCAATGGACCGATTGACACCAAACCAACACCTTAGTATTGCCACGACAATTGTCAACATCGTCGTGGCAACGGTTTCCGAGTCACGCGCCACGCACACGCGAGGGGGTGTGGAAAGCGGAAGCGACGTTTTTTAGCGTTTTTAACGATTTGGTCTGGTTCTCGGAAACGGCTCAACTTAGCGACTTGCCGTCACCTGCACATCATGGCCCCATGTACCGAATATAATTTTACAATTGACGATCAGTGGCTGCAGAGTGTGCGGACGCAGTTATAGTGACACGGGCTGCGCGTGTGACAATGTCCGTGAAAAATGCTCTGCTTTCCACTGTCTCCACACCACTGTCGAATGACAATTCGCGGAAAACGTTGTACGTACGGATAGCCCCACTCTTTGTGATGCTCACAGGTCCTTCGGAATTTACCAACACAGATACTTTTGTTGGAATCGTCGATGTTCGCAACCGTTACCAGGCGTCACTTTCGGAAATCTCAAGCGGCAGACGGGGCGGGACAGTATCCTGTCACTGTCCAGAGATTGAATCTGACGCAACAGTTCCGTTTTCCGGCGCAGTTTGCTTTCAAAGCTGGTTTCAGTGTGCACGTATCTACCTAATAAGTACCAAGGCGCTGTTGAAGCTGAACTTGTGTATGCTTGCGTAGGTGATGTTTCGTCTCTGAGAGTTAGGACAAGTATTGGAATCATGGTTTTGTCCTTGATGTTGGCCGCCCAAAATACTTTTTATCTCCAGGAAGTCTTCAACTCTACTTTTTTAAGAGGAATTGAGTCTGACAATGTCTGCGATCTCCTTGATGTTTGGTCATGATCATGGGAACATGGAAACACGGAGCATGACCGTGAAAAGTGCGAAAATACTTTTTTGATCAGAGAAACAAATCACATTATTTTCCAACTAGGAATGCTACACAATTTTCCTCTCACAATCCAGGATTCGGACGAAAAGAAAAGTCCTCAAAGTCTTCTGCTCTATACCAACCTGTAATGCCACATAATTTTCCTCTCCAATTCCAGAATTCCAAGACATAAATCCAACCCTGGTCATACCTAAATGAAGTGACACTTTTCTTAGTTTCTCAGTTTGACACTTTTCTCGTGTTTCAGTCTAAGATATTATTTCAGGCATTTTGCCACACTGCATATTTCTGTAATCCTTATCATGACAAGTTTGGTTCTTCCAATATGAACCATTATCTTAATGATTTCATCTGGTCACTTCCATGTGCTTTATTTATTTGTGTCAGGGCCCATGTTTTGTCATAAAAGCAGAACCTGTTGCATTAACCAAAAGGTTTAAAAAAAAATTACTTAATACTAATGCATAATATAACGTACGACACCCTGCCCTTGATATTGCCGCTATATTGACTTCCTTATTGTACAAGGGTTTCAATTTGTATTGGTGAATTTCATTTTCAATGAGTCATTGGATTTGGAGAACAGCATGTTGTGATACCATGTTTATTAGCATGATTACGATGATATGACCACTGATTCCCCTCAGAAATACTTATTTTTTGTTGGAAAACAAAATTACGTACTACTATTGTTTAATACCTAAAATAGCCTGGCCTGGTTTACCCTACCTCCTATTAAATTTTTTTCTTCAATATAGGCACAATTTGTGTGTTCAATAATAAAATGATAATAAACCCAACCTGGCCTTATCTTTTTTTTTTAAAGAAATATCTTATTTTGTGACATAAATTGAGCATATTTTCACAATAAAATGTAGCCTAACCTGTGGGTTTGTTTTGCCATATAAAATGTGTGCACAATATATTGTGAGAACCTCAAACCACAATATTACACACAATAGATCGATATTCATGGATACGCACCATAGAAGCAATATTAGCTTATAGGGCGTGTTGTAATATCACATATTAATAAATACTTGAAGATCGTATATAATTGAACAAAGTAGAGACCATATATAGACTAAGGCGTTCTTCTTTGTTCCATTTCAGCGGCACGGCCGATATTTCGCGCTCACACACATGTATACGGGTCTTAATGTGAGCTATCAACATGTGACAGCCTGGTGGTGTTCGATATTCTGTAGGTGACAGGCTGGACACTTTTTCACCTCTAGTCTGTGTCTCGCAAGACTTATGGGCGGTGCAACTCGCGGCGTTTAGCATCATGCTACGCCGATTGTCGCTCGGCTTGCGCTGAAACCCGACAGTTCGGTGTCACGCCTCGGCCTTCCATGTCACGGCCTCATCTGGCTTCCCCACGCAGGTTCCGTACGTCGGGTCTGGTTGCATCTCGGTCTCCCTTGCTGGTCGAGATGACTTCGCGCCAGCCGAGTCTGTGTCTGTCTAACTATGATTAGTGTCCATGGCGCTGGTATTCTCTCGGCAGGGCAACATTGATGAAAATCAGTAGGACGGCGTCGTGTTTCCATACCAGTGATGGTAATGAAGCTCTCGCAGTGCTCCTTTGTTTGTGCACGTGCAT